>CADDXX010000459.1:245066-258923 GCA_902810485.1 Alauda arvensis
CTTGGTTGGTTGGTTATTTTTCCAGGATTACCATACATGTATTGTAGAAATGTTTAAGTGCAGAAGCAAACTGCTCCTCTCTGGGACACAGAGCATGTAACCTGTGAGTCAGTGACAGTCCTTAGCAGAGCTGACACGTGCCCAGTGCTGGAAGCACCTTATATCCAAAACAATGGGGACATTTTGTGGCCTGGTGCAACCTTGCACCTAAAATAGCAAAATGTGATCATTTAATGTTTTTAAGTAAGTTCTCTRTATTTTTCATTTGTATCTTTTATAGTGCTTTCTCCTATCCTGCTGYTCTTTTCCAAGATCCTTGAGCTCCTGTTGTAACAGAAAAGGCAGCTGAGGGAAACAATTCTCTCAGCAAGGAACAAAAAGGGAGTCTTATTCCCATTCTTTATAAATATCAGCATGTAAAAAAGAATAGTAAAAATCAAAATGCAGAGATGGGAAYATGTATTTGAGAAAAGACAGGCACCAAAGTGAGGAAGATTTTGTTTTCATCTTTTCTATTTAATCTCTTTCATACTTTATTGAATGTAATCAAGCAAAACCAGGTCAATGAAAGGTTTTATAAGGGACAMTTCCCATCTTCAGAAGTGATTGAGCTTGTTAAACAAGATTTTAAAAACCTAGGTTTTTTCAAGTTCTAAGAAGAAACAAATGCTTGTGGTTAAAGCAGACTGCCTTKCTAGGGTCTAGCATCTGATTCAAAAGTCAGAAGAAAAACTCATGTGCATATATGTTTGGATTCATGTTCATATTAATTAATTCCAAGTGTTTCTTTCAGTTGAAATTATTATAGGTTGAAATGGTAAAAAAAAAGAAGAAATACTGTTTGCCCAAGCAGATACCAAGATTAGACACATTCAGTCTGGAATTTACAAACAAAACATACAGTCCTTTCCAATTCTTTAACATATATAGAGGCAGGTATCATGAGGGAGGTAAGACTACATTCACTGATAATTTCAAAGCATGAATGCACRAGATTTTCCTTCTGCTCAATACAGCTGCATTATTTATTTAATTAGTATTAAAACACAAGCTATCTATAAAAAATTCAGTTCCTCAGCATGTGTCTACACTTCAGCCTGCTGCCCAGTGTAAATATGAGCTGGYTTGCCTGCCAAGAACAGAATGTCTGCTTCAGCCAAGAGTGGGGAAATAAGCTCTGCTAGTAAGGATAGGCACTTTCCAGTCTCCAACCTGGCCTGCTTAGAACAACTTTGGATTTTACTGTATCATACTGTTGCTGGCAGTGTTGACATAGCCTCATTTTAACAACTCTGYGGACAGCAAGAAGCCATCAGCACAACACACAGTGGCTCTCAAAACCAGCTTCAGAGCTGTGAGCTGCTAGTGAATAGTGGTCTCTGTGAGAGCAGCACGGTTCTGAACCAGCACACAGAGCCCCTGTGATTAATATTCATGATACACATCCCAGAACAAATAGGGGATGCCAGTCTGATTCAAAGCTCTCTGAAATTGATGGAAACCTCTCCATTGACTACCATGGGCTCCGGGTCAAGCCCCAAGTGTTCAAGTGTGTTTCTACCTTTTAAAAAAGAAGGAATTCACTCTCCACATGTTTCAGTCCCTCACATTTATTGTCAGCAAACCTCTGGCAAAAAAGTGCCTTTCTCTGCAATGAAACTCTCACTGAAGMCAGTAGGAGCTATATTTACAGAGATGGAGAACATAAACTGAATGTAAAAACAACAGTGTACTGGAAAGAATCTTGATTTTGAAAGCACACGAGACAAAATTCAGTGATAAAGTGAGTGTTTCTTTGTAAGAAGTATAAAATAACTCAAGATTTTGTATACCTGCAGCTTAAGAAGAAAATTTTCAATGAGGCACATTGAACCTTCATAATACAACATTAAAAAAGCCCRCTCCTATAAATCTAAGACCATTATAACCATCTTCCTTAAACACTGTAATTATATCCTCCAAGTACCCGCATGTTAATTAAATATGGCCACCTAAATTATTATATGAAAAAGATTTTTTTTTACTTATTAAAGGAATTTAATACTACTCATAGGTGTCTTTGTTAAACGCAGATTGACAATCGAGTTAAAGAATAAAACCTCATTTATTTTTATGCKACTTTATAATTTTCTGAAGCCCAAGTCTTCTCAAAATAGTGTACAGTAATTGGATTAAAACTACTTTCAAATACTTTCCACCACGCCTTTTACATGGAAACACCTTGCAAAGCCCACAATGTCTATATAATCATTTTACAGTGATTATCAAAAAAATACTACAGAATTTTAAAAAGTRGATTCACATGTATCCTCCTCCTCCTCAACCAATGAAATCCTAGCACCATACAAAATCTCATTATTTAAAACTGAGTGCTGGSTCTCCTTCTCTCTCTTTCTTTCCTTTTAAGAACCAAATTCTTTTCCAAAGCATGACTGTTAATACAGATTGGTTTCAAGAGTAGTTTTTAACAGTGATTTTTTTTCCTGCATTTTGCCAGAAGAGAAATATGAAGTAGAAAAAAAAAAAGAAAAAGGAAAAAGATTCAGGAAACAAAGTCCTAAGGTCAATTAACAGTGAGTCCCCACAGAAGCAAAAGTTGACATTTCCCGACGGATGGTACTGAATGGGGAGAGCTCCAGTTCYGTGGTGTACTCGTTGTCATTGTCATCACTCGTCACTGTGGAAGACTTCTGGATGCATTCATCACAGCAGCAACAGCAACACTCCATAAAGGCCCGGCTGAAAGGTTTACAGAGACAGAACAGGAGAACTGGGGTAACACAGGACTTAAAGAACAAAAGGAACTGACTAATGAGATGGAGGAGGTCCATAGTCTGTCGAGAGACCCCCGTGGACATGTAGGYAGTCACAATGTTACAAATGTTTTCAGGAATGATGCAAAATCCGTATAAAATGGTCAAAGCCACCACTGTGCAGTTCATCTGRCTTTCCAGCTGAATTTGCCGCTTGTTTCCCCTTGTGCAGGCTTTTTCTGCCCTCCTGATTTTCCTCGCCGTCACCAGGGAGCAGGTGATGGTGAAGAGGGTGGGCAAACAGAAATAGCAGCCGAAGTACCACCAGAGGCGCGCCCCGTCGTAGGTGAGGGCCAGCACGTAGATGGTGTCGGGCAGCGCCGTGGAGATCTTGACCACGCAGCGCTCGCCCGGGGGGCCGCCGCCGTGCTCGGGGCCGTCCCGGGCCAGCTGGCGCAGCACCACCTCGGGCAGGGCCAGCAGCAGGGCCCCCACCCAGATCACCGCCAGCTTGGCCGTGGTGGAGGCGCAGTTCTCGATCATCTCGTAGTACATCTGCACGTTGGTGGCGGCGCGGAAGCGGTCAATGCACAGAGCACACAGCGTGAAGGTGGTGACTCCCAGAGAGGCCACCTGGCAAGGAGGGAAGGCAGCACAGGTTAGCACAGGTGCTAGCTGGGGGAGGGGGAAAAAGTGGGGGAGAAAAGGGAAAAGAAAACCARGAAAAAAGGGGGGGAGGAAAAGAAGCAGTTGAGCACCATGGTGCTGAACACCATCAAAAGAAGCATGACAGCCGGCACTTAGCTCCCAGTGTTTGCTGAGCTACCATCCAGCATGCATTCCAAAAAAGAGCACATGATTCTATTTTTTTGCCTACAAATTCTTATTCCAGCTTGGTTTCAACTTCTCTTGCAGATCCAAGCAAGCATCTGTGCAACACTGAGTGGAAGAAAAAAAAAAAGAAGAAGAAGAAGCAGCAGAGGAATTGAATAAAATTTAAAACCAAACAGCTTCCTCCTCCCTTTTTGCTAAGGGGTGTTTTTTGGAAGGATTGGGTCCACCACGGGTTGGAATTTTAAATCTCCAATAGGAGAGTCTTCCTTCAGCAGAAGTTATGACCACATAACAACTTCATCATGCATGCAGGGGATCAAAACATTAAACCTACCATATCTACAAAACTTAATAACCCTGGGGATGAGGCATCTACTGAATGGAGTAGGATCCAACAACTATTTTTGTGAATTTAGGCTTTTAAGTGRAATTTTAATGGGATGTAGGTGCATAAAGTCATACCCTACCACAAGTTCAAAGAAATTGTATTTGAAATCCTCAGACTTCCAGAGACTGTGCAAAACTAATCTTCACTATAGTAGTTGGGCTCTATATAACCAATAGTCCATATTTCATTTAGAAAAAAATCAAGGAAAACCCAAGCTTAATTTCATAGGAA
The DNA here is from genome assembly GCA_902810485.1 of Alauda arvensis. NCBI lineage: Eukaryota > Metazoa > Chordata > Aves > Passeriformes > Alaudidae > Alauda > Alauda arvensis. Next base: position 249,273 of record CADDXX010000459.1, read on the forward strand.
ACATTCTGTGGGAGAGTGTGCTGTAGGCCAGGAGAAATTGAAGTTTCATTCTTTAAATTATCTAAAGATGGATTGGAGAGAGCTGTCAATTGTMTACTGTGAGGAACAAGTAGAGTTGTGCTTATCTTCTGTAGCTTTAATAATCATTATTCTATGCATGAACAGGAATCTTGTGCTGTCATGAAGCATCATTTCCTATCATTTTATCCTGTTTATAATTTGATTTCCTRAAAGAAATTTGCAAGAAGACTATATACATTTTGGCCTAATTCTATTAACAATAAATTCAACTTCAGTTCAAATTTAAAGCAGAATGCCCATTAACTTCAATTGGAGAAAGACTAAGTGCCCTGTTGAATTTTAATTCACTTRTTTTCTTGGGTTTGGATACATGTTTTATGCTGAAAATGTGTTGATGCAGAAGGAAAAAAGGTTAAAAAATATTGCTAGCAAATGTAAAGAATGCTTACTTTTATCATAAATGAACCATATCTGTGCAATTAACTGGGAAATCTAAAGTAATATTAGGCAGTTCACTRTAATTTTGCTTATCAAAATTTGATAGGCAATATTGTTTTCAAATTTCATATAGACAGACTTTAAGAAACACTTTCTGATTTTCACCATAATATTGAAATAATACTGTTTATGCACTTCTGAAAAAAGTTCTGCAAAGATAAATAGCACAACTGTRCACAATTATATAAATGTATCATTAATCTCAGCCTTCAATATTTAATGGCCATATCATATTGCTAAAATTGACTATCACTGAAAAATATTAGGCACTTGGRATTAGAACTGTAAGATGTTGGTCTGGTTGGAGAATTCTGGAGATGGAATAAGTAAAATGCAATATCTTACTAATTAACTTGCAGAAATATTTAATAATGACAAGGCACTACTGTAAACACTTTTAATAGACAACCATTGATTTGGAAGTCAAATTGTCTGACAAGATTCAAAGAAAGCTTGGTAAATGCAGCAAAAAATAAAAACATTTAAAGAAAAATAGTTTCAGGGAAATCTTAATAAACAGTGATAAGCTTCACTAATTAAATATGATTTTCCTGTATCAGAGCTCAGAGGCAGATTTTTTAATTCAAGATTAGCAACTTTGTTTCCAAAACATTTATATGTGTGTGCAATCTTCAAATCTCTTRGTGACAGCAAAACCTTTAGCCTGAACATGCAACCTGAATAACAAAAGGGTCAGGACTCAGCTTGCTGCAATTATAAGACACAGGGAAGTAACTGAGATCTGGAAATGAGCATGGATTGAAATAAAAATCAGCAAAACAGAAGAAAACCTGAGTCTCTGTACATTAAGATGTTCCCTTTCAGCTCTGGTGTGAGCSTCCCCCCACCCCAACGCAGACACTTGCACTGCCTCAGCATTTCACTGCAAACAGACTGTTACACAGTGGCCGAGACATTTCCACTCTGCAGCTGCTAGGGCCGGACTAATGAAAGAAGACATGTCTGCCATGAACAAACATAACCTACGGGGTTCCTGTCACATTAATTGACCAACAACTTGGAGGCTAAAAACAGGGAAATAGAGCAAGAGGAAACAGCTAAGGATACTGGAAGGCRGCTTAGAAAACCCTCCTGTGGATTTACTGATGAAATGAGCTAAACAAAGCCGGTGTTTCCCTGGAACAAGCAACAGTTTCCTATTTTCTGTAGTTTAGCGGAGTTAGTGATGCCATGGAAAAGCTCGCAAAAGCCAAACAAAAATACTCAAGCAGATGATTGTGGATTCAGTCCAGCTGACTTGCTTAAATGCAGCAGAACAATTCAAGGGCTGGATTACTTACTCCACACAGCAGACTATGAGTAATAGCCAGTGAAATCAATGGGTGCTGCTCAAAACTTATGGGTGAGAACTGGGACATGCAGTCTGCATGTTCACACRATTTCAGTTTAGGTGTGTTTCTTCMTAACAGTCATACTAATAATGAGAATTAAGCTGAATGTGTGAAAAACTTCAGAATTTTCTTTTCTAGTGTTATATTGCCTTGAAATAACTATGGAGTTAAGATCATTAATTTGTCAGGGAGAAGGTAAAGCACAAATTAACAAATTGTACAGTGGTGCAAAGCTGCGTGGAGTTTAATGGCACTCTTGGTTGTAACAGCTGAGTGTCMGATACGCTGTTGCAATCTTAATTCCACCAACTTGGCAGGGAATAAGGCAAGGTAAGGGCAATTTAGGCTCAGTAGTTTTTGATCATCACTTAGTCTGGTTTATTTCCGTCTTGTACACTGAAGATTCTCCAGACATTCAGTATTACATAATTTTACAACTTTCTCTTACCACATGAAATCAGAAAAGTCCCTAAATTTCCAACTGAATGACCATCAGTCGGCTTTGAGGAAGTGGTGAAGGAACCSCTGCTTTGAGAAGATACCCACACCCAGTTTGAGCAGAAAACTGCCATTGAACAGCTACAGCATACACACACGGAGGAAGACATTGTTCCAAGAGCATCTTTAAACACTGTTGCTCTTTAAAAAGCCTTGACAGGGTTAGTGGACACTGTGATGCCCCTCCAAGACACTGCATAAACCTTTGGTCATTAGCTCACCAGCTGCTAGTCAATTGTGTCAAAACTGATTTGGGTAACTGAGGCCACAGAGAACAATAGCAAACTCATGAAATGTTCAGCATAATTGCTGTTCTCCTGTCCATCCTTCCAACATACTGGTTACTCTTTTACAAACTTTAACAATTACCAAAATGTTCCCAGGCCTTTCCWGGCATGCCCTGCTTCTTCTCCTGGCTGTGGTCCCACAGCTCTTGGCCCCAGCCTCCAGGAGCAGAGCCTCTGGCTGACCAGCAGAACAGTGTAGATGTATTACAGTGAGTTAWGGCTATGGAAATAGGACTCAATATTTTCCCACTAATTTATAGTCAAAAGTAATGAAAACCAGAAACAAAGTCAGAAAAAGTGACTTGGGTGAAAAGACCAACAAAGACCAAATTCTGTAAGTGAATATAAAAGAGAGGTTGGGTCACTCCATCCACTAAGACAAAGAGCAAGAGAGATATTGCTGCTATCTACAAAAAAAAAAAAAATCTATTATGAGATACAAAAGTTACTTAAGCCAAAAGACAGTGAATGTAACAGAATGGAAATCAAACAGCCATGAGAAACTCCAGACTGGAAATGCGAGTGACCATTCTGATGGAGAAGTGAGAGGAAACAATACAGGTTTATACTGAACAAGTTAAAATAAAGGTGGTGTAAGAAGTGGACCCTTCTACCAGCTGAAGCTGAATTTTCTAAGACAGAATATATTTTATGTTGATAGCAAAGAATTTCTTAAAACTACATGGCTCCCTTCCTTTGTTACAAGACAACATGGGTATTCAAAACATTTTCCCATTGTAATGGRAAAGCTGAACTACAGAAGAGGTTGATGACTACTATCTAAACCACCTCTGAGCTATCARTAACATTCTGTAGACTCTGTATATCCATTCCTGTTATATCATATAAATAACTTTTCATTCCTCAAGCCATTAGAATTTATCATTTTCTTGTGGCTGTTCCACATTTACATTAAACTTCATAGCTTTAGAATATGTTAATGCAACATAACAGGGGGACTCCTGTAGATTTGTCAGTTTTGCATAAGAGAAATAAATAAATTTAGCACAGACTGCAATACTTTTTTTTTTTTGTGCTACTCTACACTTACAGTACAGAGTCAAGTAATAAGAACAGACTACTGCAAAATAAAAGATCAAGCCATTGCAAAAAATTATGTAATACTTATCTAGATTTCTGTTCTTTTAATAAAGTCCTACTCCACTCCCCAAAAATAACCAAAACAAAACCAAGAAAAACAATCATTATTATAAAAGAACAAAAATATATCTGTATTTCTTACAAGAAGTGCTATTAAATGTTAATGGCTTTATGCATTAAAATAGAGAAGGGTCATCCTGTGAAAACACTAGTGTGGTGTGACAACAATAATTCAGTGGCTAAGAGGATCTGGGGCTAGGGTACAGCTCTGACATCAGCAATTACCTTCTGCATCCCAAATAAAAATCTACATCACCTGTCTGAAAGASAAGATGATAATTCTGAAATCTAATATCATGGAGATGATCCTACACACATGGAATAAAAGGTACAATACTGTTGTTTCCTTTGAAGTATTATCAACATTCACACCAAGGAGATACAAAGCACACGTGCTTTACATGATATTTATTCTTCAGTATGTCCTAAGATGTACTTCGGTGTATCATTAGATATACTGCTTAGATTCAGAATCCACTTCCATGTGCCACTCTTGAGTTCTGCTGGAAGTGAAAGCCAACAGACCATCAGGGAGCTGGAAATAATCACCAGTACACCACATGCTTATCCAGGGGCTTGGAAACATCACAAAACTCAACAGGATTTAATTTTTGTTCATTTTCCAGTTTGCAATCTACCATGCTACCAAAAAAATAAATSTAATTTTTTTTTTTCTGCGGCACCCTCTACTGAGGATCAAGTCCTCATCACATTACACAAGGGACTCCTGCACTAATTCTTAATAGTAACAATGTGGAACTACTGTTAGAAATCTACCTCTTGCTCTTTTTGCAGGAAAAATCCTGTCATATGGAGAAATGACTTGCTAGTGTTCAGAGCAGAGGCAATTGTGCTGGGATCACACAYACTGCCTTTTCCTCTCCACACATAYGCAACTTCAATATTACTGACCCAATTTTAAACCTACTCTGACACAAATTCACTTCCAYGCTGAAATGCCACACACAAAGTTTAGCCAAAAGCAAAAACTTAATTATCCTAAGGACAGGATTTGCAGAGGAAAGAAAGGCTGACAGAACAACCAACACGGCGGCTACTATGACTGTACCATTAATACCTAAAGGGCAGAGACATACCAACACTTCCATTTTAAATAATTATTTATTGTGTGATAAACACTGAAGATATCCAGCTCAGTTAAAGAGACATCTAGCCACTGCCCTAGAAAACTCTCAGGAAGAAGCTTTGAAACTGCAAGCATCTCTGAGTGTCTGTGCCCATGACCCAGACGACTCACTGGAGGTTCAGGAGCACAGCTCTGACTTGAGTCAAAGAACAGACATCAAGAAAACGCCGCACATCAAAAGACACAGAAAAGGCAGATAATACACAGCTTTTATAAACTCCCATAAAAAATGTATTTGCTTCCCTAAAGTGAAACTTAAAATAGGTATCTCTTCTGACAGCTTTGGAACAGGYAGAGAAGGGCCACTTTCTCTGTGCTTCTTACACACCTCTGTCAAGTCAAAGAGAGAAATGGGAAAAAGTCTCACCTCAAATTGCCCTGGAGGATCAGCTCCAGGGAAAGAGAGTAATCATATTTCAGTCCAAATCAATCCTTATGCTTTCCACTAAGAATACTAATTGTGATAGCTTTCCTGAGCTGGAACTTGCCCACCTGAAACAGGAGTGATGCCACAAATKCATTGCCAAAAGCACATGCAGAGATTGGGCATCAGATTTCAAAGGCTTTTACTGTCAGCCTRCTCCAGAATCACACCAGTCTTGTATGCATGATGTGGTCCAGATGAGAACACCACAAACTTTGTCCTGCTGTTTGTGAGGTGTATGGGAAAGGCAGAGGGTCTCATGTTTACTAGCACTGAATGCAGGGCTGTGTACCATCCACTGACCTCAGCAACTTCTTGCTCTGTGCTGGACTGCAAAGGATGCTAAATCAGCCTCTGCAAACCCTCATGCCAGACCATTCCTCAATTCTAAATTCTTATTTGGCTACAAGTAGCTTGATTCAATCTGTTGGCATAGAATGCAACCCCCTCAAACACATAAAGCTTCTAGAGTAACCTCCAAGAGCAAAATGTGCATAAGTCAAGCACAGTTCCTTCTTAAGCCTGAAAGAAGGTTTCTAGTCCTACCTGACAGAATCCATTTGTCATCTTGTGCAAGTTGCTCTGGGTCTTAAACAATTTATTTAATATCTTCATTATTGACTTKCGGCATTAAAATAAAATTGAAAAAATACCCTGCAACTTCACATGACTAACCATACAAAAAAGTAGAAAAAATTGAGCAGAGATTTAAAAAAAGAGGAGAAGCACATCTCCGCACATCCTTGCAGGCAGAGTAGCTGCATCAGTTGTTCTAATTCCCTTCTCAATTCCTTTTCAGTACACTCAAAACTAGTAGTTACAAGTGGCCATACTGCGACACAATGTATGGCTGAAATGACTACTTAATGTACTTAAGAAGATTTTTTTAGGTAAACTCCCATTTAAGTCAAATTTGTGGAGTCATCCCACTGCTGGAAGCTCAGTCTTTACCTATACAAATGTGCAGGAAGATATCATAAAACATTTTCCCCAGACTGTGTGTGCATATGTGTTATCACTAGCAACAGATGCTTTGTTGGAATTCTSCACAATATCCATTAAATAGCACAAATAAAAACCAACTGGCCACAAGAGGCTGAACTAAGAAAACTCAAGGTATTTCCCTGGGATCACTTGAAAACTCCAAACAACACAAAGCATGCTTGACTGATGTTAAAATGCTGCGATCACCGCATCACTTGCTGTGGATAATCAGCCATCCCCTGTTCTCTAGTTCTAAATGTAAAAGCTGGTATGACAGAAGACTCAGGCCAGTAAGGGGTTTTTGATGCTTGAGATRTTTCTGGATCTAAAAACCCGGGTGAGTAGCTTGGGTGAGTACCTATGAGTATGCAAAAAAATGCCAAAAAAATAGAGATGAAAAGAGATGGAACCAAGAGACACTTAAAAAAACTAAATACTTTGCAAACTTAAAGAAAACACAGGCAAGAGGTTAAAATGTGTCCATCTTGAGGAAARCGATTCTACTTGTATTCCACAAAGGTCTGGAAACCTTTCCTGAAGATAGCTGTCTAAGCTTTCMTCCCAAGGAGCTGAGAAGACTTCACCCTTTCCCACTGTGTGAGGAGAYGGGCCTGCCCAGGTGAGTTACAAAGCAAAGGAGAGTGTTGCTCAGCTGTCAGATGAATGCACTGCTGTAAACAATCCTTGACAGAGCAMGGAGCAGCAGCTGCACATGGAATGGATTTCATGACATGCTACACATCTGCATTGCTCCTGGTGGTGTCAGTGTCACCGTGTAATGCCTGTGAGGTTAGAACAACACTTGGAAAGTGGTGAACCTTTGCTCTMACTGCCTTCTCTGCCTCAGCAGGGTCAAATCCTGATTTATAGGACAGTGTCCTTCTTTCCAGCTGCCAGGTGAACTGTGGAGAGTCATGATCCACTTGTGTTCCGTATCTGCCGCTCATTGCCACAGTTTACAGAGAGGGAAATCCAGCCTTTTACTTACTCCTCTCAGGGTGATGAATATGCTTTACATACATGAGTATTATATTTAATGACCACTGAACAAAAAGTATACAATTCTGGGAGCAACACAGAACCCTAAGGCTATACCTCTTTATGTTTGTACCTTAGAACTCAGTTAATTATACTTCCTCAAGGACAAATGAAAATGCTTTACTTTTAGACACCAGTAATAATTAAGCCTAACACAGGAACCAAGCTACCAATTCATCCTGACTGGACTGTGCCAGTTCTTGAATAAGACCAACTCTAGACACCCACAGAACTTTAAAGTGAAAAAATAAGGTAACATTAAGGGGTATAGCAGCAGCTGAATATTTTTTTGGATTACAGTTTTAAATTTCAGCAACTGCATTTCAGCTAAACTACTTTCAGTTTGACAAACTCTTTAGTGCCTGAAGTTGCAAAGCATAACCAACTAATTTTGGGGAACAGTATGGCCACACAGCTAATTTAAACTACTGACCTTTAATTAGAATTGAYGTTACAAAGAATTATTTCAACTTTGCATGTGGATGCACCAAAAAAGGGTTAAGAAGCATAAAATGTCACATGAAAGTCCTTGAAACACAACCTATGTTATCTATTYTTATTGAAATGGTTACTTTTAGAACACTGCTACTCATTTTATTGGTTAACACAGCAGCCCCAGAATCCATTTCAGGAATTTTAAAGGATTTTCAAGCACCATCAGTTTCTCAATAAGTACATATTTGCTGCATCATGTCTTCTTAAATGCAAATCAATTAAGTGTACTGAGTTTTTAAATGCAGTGGTATAGTACTGGCCTAGAATTCAACTAAGCATAGCACAGCTCCACCCTTTGTCCAACACCACCAGTAATAAACGAAACAGATGAAAGAAGCAGTGGCAATTTTATGGCTACAAGGGTCACACATCTTCCTTAACACTTTAAAATACTCTACTATCATTTGACAGTAAATTCTGTGCTACTGTGTACTAACGTGCTGCTGAAACTGATATTCTCTGTATTAATAACAGGTCGGGTATTTSAAGGTTTTTTGGGAAGGGGATAGGTGGTTGCTTTTCTGTTTGGATTTTTTTTTCTAATAGCTCGTTCTTAGGACAAGAGARCCACCAGTTGTTTCCTGAGTTCTCAGTTACAGAATAATGCTGGACAGAAGGTTTTGGGAATGCAGGAGAGCCAGCCAGAACTCCAGGCTACCACCCTAGCAGCAAGCCTCAGTGTTCAGTTCCAGTAAATAAATAAAGTGGACAACCTGAGCACTGCCGGCAGGACTGTGGCCAGCTGTCTGAGAGCTTCTTTGACAGAGCCTCTGAACAACTGCCAAGAAGCTGCAGTTTAAACGGAGCTGATGTCTTAAAAAAAAAACAAAAAAAAAAGCAGACAAACAAACCTGCTATTTGAACGCTGAAATATAAGTTAAGAGCCCAGACATCCCACTGATGGTCCTTTTTACAATCACCTCCTTACAAGTGATCCCCTCAAACCCTTCATCCGCTTTCCTGACTCATTTTCACTTTACTAAAATAAACAAAGCAAAAAACTTGATAGCTAATTCTGAGAGGGTCACTTCTTTTTCAGGGCCACAAGGAACACGGAAAGTTTGGCAGAAGTCGTTCGAGTGGCAGAAAGCACCGAACGCGCTCAGCGGCAGCCACAGAAAAGCCGGTGCCGCTGGATCCGGTGCGGCCACTGCCGACTCCGGTCCCTGCGCGGCCGGGACAGGCCCCGCTCCGTCGCAAGAGCACCCAGGAAACTCGAACCARGGCGCACCGGGACGTGCCCGGGCCGGCAGCAATGACGGCGAGCAGCGCTGGCCCCGCACACGACTCAGGCTTGCGGCGGAGAAGCGGCGGGGAGAGGAGCTCGGGGGGGTCCGCGTATCCGCACCCACGGACATTACCTCGATGTACGGGACGATTTTGCAGGAGAAGTCTTCTAGAAGCCACTTCTTGGTGAGCTCCTGGAAGATAACCAGTGGCAGGCAGAAGAAGACGATGAGGAAGTCCCAGAAGGCCAGGTTGGCCAGCAGGGAGTTGGAGATGCTCCGCATGTAGTAGTTGTGGCAGACGATGCACATCACTGCCATGTTGCCCATGATGCCGATGCCGAAGATCACCACGGAGAGGCACATGACGGCGTAGGCGCCGTACGACTCCTCGGTCAGCGGGTAGAAGGGGTTGCGGATCCGGGCGCGGCGGCCCGTGGTGTTCCCGCGGCCCCCGGCGCTGCCCTCGCCGCCGGCCGAGCCGTTCAGGGGCAGCCAGCGGGGGCCGCCCCGCCCCACG
>CADDXX010000459.1:260253-362048 GCA_902810485.1 Alauda arvensis
CGGGGCGGCCGGGGCGAGGAGCGGGTGTGGGGCCGGGCCGGGCCCTGCGCTCCCCGCCAGCCCCCGCGCCCTCCTTGCGGGGRTGTATCCTCGCCGCCGGCTCACCGGCGTGCCCCGGTGTCAGCGTCTGGCTGCCCTCCTCGGGCCGCGGGTGCCAGCGGGACCGAGGGGAGTGACAGGCGAGCCAAGCGCCCTGCTCTGGTAGCGGGAGTCTCGCCCCGGCACCGAGACTCCCCGGGCCGTGGGAGCGGAGGGTGCCTGGGAGGCCATGGGGGAAGCTGTCGGCACCGGGACGGCASAGGAGCCGTGAGGGCACCTTGCTGCACGGGCAGAGACCACGGACGGGGAAAAAGGGGCGCGTATTCCTCTGGGAGAGCGCAAAACGAAGCAGCAGGCTGAGCGAAGGAGATGTGTTTCACACATCATCCCGCAGTGGAATAGCATCAGAAGCGTCTCCCTAGATTTCTTTCCTTTATAGACATTTGTGTATGGTTTTTTTCTTGCATTAGTACAGTCAGATAAACTTCACAGTTCKTTCTTCTTGTTTCTCTGATTTTTATTTTATTCCGGTGACAGCTGGCCAAATTTGGGTGCAGTAACTGTAAAATTATAAGTACCCTTAAGGATTCTCCATCGCCCCCGTCAGTTGCCATTTTGTAGAGCTTTTGTGTAAAGTATGCCTGGCTAGTTTGAAAGTTTATTATTTTTCCCATAAAACAGTTTGAGAAGGTGTTGTGCTGTTTTYCCTTTGAAAAATGCCCATCACAGTTACCCAGAAAACACGAACAGGACAGAGAGTGTTTCCTTTCCTCAGACCATTCTCTCACACATGTAGGTGAGGTGTAACTGTGGAAACCATAAGGTGTTTCTAAGCTTACGGGAGTGTGTAGTAAGTTTGGCACTGCTGTGTTGCACATCCCTAAATACAAGTCAAGCTATTTTCTTCTTTTTCCTCAGCAATGTAAATATATACAAAAAAAATGGCCAAGCTAATTTTAAAAATTCCTAATAAATAATAAGTTTATTCTAATAAAGGTATCTATGAATGTTAAAAACAAACTAGGAAGTGTTAAAACCTAGCAGGAGAAGAAGAGAATAGCAAATGTATTTAACCTTTTTTTCCCTTACATTTTCCTCCCGTTTGTTCCTTCTGAGCTCAGCTGGTGTATAAAAGGAGTTAATGATGATAATGAGCTTACATTTACAGTGCCTTTCTTCCTGAAGAGTCCCAAAGGGCATTACAAACAGATATGATAAATTCACTGCTTGTTCTTAAAGGGTACTGGGGATTGCTGCTGCTGGCGTTTATGTGAAAGGGGCAGACAGGAGCTAGCAGACATACTGCTCTTCTACATACTTCTGCAAGAAATATGGATCATCAAGAAGGTTAAGCAGTGTTTGGTTGACACCACTGATACTGTAACAGTGAGATAAGAACTGAGTTGTGCATATGTTTTCTGGTGTCRGCATTYCACCTGCTTTATAATGGAGAAAATKTATTTCTGAACACAAAGAAAAGTCTTAAACTATTATCTTTGTCACATTTGTTTTGGTTTATTAGGTATTTTGTGTGTTGCAAAGAACAGMGCATACAGAAAATTTGGATTTTGTTGACTGTATTCAGCCAAGCTAAAAAGGTCTTTTGCTGGCTTTAAAAASAGTTGATTTGCCATTATGATAGTCTCCTGTTTACTTTTGCTGCTCTGTTAAATACTGAGAGTGTCTGAAAATTGCATTTTCAAATATCTTTGGTCCCAAATATTTCTTTGAAATTTTGCTGCAGTCCATATAATTTTTGAGTTTTTGTTTGGGAGTTTTTAGGGAAGGAGTTCATTTTGGGGTTTTTTTGAGGCTGATGGTGCATTCATTCCACTACTTTCAAATAATTCTGTTACTTCTTATGATAAGATATTCCTTTAGGATAAAGCTCCTACTCCATTATTTTCTGATACAGCCTACATTTCATTCAGGCTTTCACAACTGCTGAAGAAGTTGTACATGTTTTGACAGTCTTTCTACCAATTCATGCATCAGCCTAGAAACTATCTCAAAAACCAGAAGCAGACTTTTATATTTATAACATGCTTAAAGAAAAAAAAACCAACCCAGAAACACCCAAAACATTTTTCTCTGTTAGATGGGAGAACTAAAATTCTTAGATGTTTTTGCAGCCAAAATCTATAAAAGGAACACCAATAAGCATGTTYCTACATGAAAAAAAATAAAATTGAAAGGTTTCCAAATGCATTCATTCTGTTCTGTTGGTGTTCYACGATATTTCATCTATGATAAAAAAATCAATAGGCTTTCAATGCCTGCACTGCTGGTTTTTTTGACATCTSCAGTATTCATTACCTGAATAAGTTACACTGAACATGTTATTGTGCTTCAGCAAGAAGAGATYATTGCTTCTTTTTACCACTCCTCAGGGTTCATAGAATCACAGAATGGGGCCTTCAAGATCATCTGGTTCCAGCCCTCCTGCCATGTACCTTGCATAGCTCAGGATGCTCAGAGCCCCATGGAACCTGGCCTTGAACACTTCCAGGGATAGGGCATCCACAGCTTCTCTGGAGAACTTGTTCCTTTCCACCCCTACAGTAAAGGATTTCTTCCTAATATCTAACCTAAAACTACTCTCTTCTATTTTGAAGCCGTTCCCTCTTGTCCTACAGGCCCTTGTTAAATGTCTCCAGCTCTCTTTAGGTACTAGAAGGCTGCTTTAAGGTCTCTCTGGAGCCTGTCTTGGTAGAAGAGATCCTCCAGTCCTCTAATTGTATCCGTGGCCTTCTTCTGGACTAGCAGGCCCATGTTCCTGTCATGTTGGTGTCCCCAGAGCTGAACACAGCACTCCAGGTGGGTTCTCAGCAGAGCAGAGGGGCAGCATCCCCTCCCTCAACCTGCTGGCCACACTTYGGGTGCAGCCCAGAATACTGTTAGCAATGTTTAACAGTTCATCACTGAAGAAGAGAGAGTGTATTTCCCAAAACAACTTCTGTCTTTTTGGTTTTGAACTATGGTGCGCTCAGCTACTTTACACTCATTTCTTCTTTCTTGTTTAGGCAAATTTAATTGGACAATTTTTTTGTCCATAAAAWAGGTTGATTTGTTTATGCTGTCTTCTTACATCTCACTGGATTTTGTTGTGTATTCTGTCATAATAATCTGAGTTTGAAGAGAGCATAATTACTATGATGTGGTCTCACTGGGCTTTTTACTTCAGGCAGATAAACATACTCTGAACAACAGGAGGAATTGTGTTGTTGAATTCAGTTTTTTATGTGGTTGGGCCAGGCTCTATAACAATAAACAAATGCTGAAAAATTTGAAATTTAAATTCAAAAAGAATTTGAAGTTTAATGATAATATTACAAGTTTCTTGTGATTAATATTTTGTGCATTTATTRACATCCATTAGGAAATCTTCTGATAGCTCCTGAGTATAGATTGCTCTTCCTGTCTAGTTTCACATKTTAAATTATAATGCTTTTCCCTTTARCYTTTCTCAATTGCTGGAGTTTGAATTCTGTTTTAAAGGATAAATGTCAGTGRTCATGTCACACAGTCCAAATAGATTTGTTTGATAACTTATTCTTGTTTTAAAAGAGGAAGTTCCAGCAACTCTTCAATTATAATTAGTAAGAAAAAGACCCAAGTCTATATGTTACGTGGAAAACTGTGATGTGGTTGATACTTGCATTGCTGCTTTTCTGTTCTTTTTTGTCTAAATATAGATATGGTGTATATATGTATATATATATATATATATATATGTATATCAGTGATGTATTGAATATTTACCAGCAGTGATGATTGGATTGAGAAGTCATTAATTCCTTTTTTAAGGTGAATGACTTGAGGAATAATTTATGTTTATATGATGTAGAGCTGTGGGAAAGAATATCTGTTATTAGTGGATATCCTTGATARAACATAATTTAAGACAATGAGGGTGAAGCCAATATGTGATCTACATCCACAAAAATTCATTCAATTTCAATGTCTTTTGTTAGCATCATTTCTTTTACCCTTATGATCATCTTCACTGGTTTCTGTACAGAAAGTGCTCAAACAGTAAAGGTCTCAATACTAAGGATGAGATGCAAAGACTTTTTCTTTGCCYGGCTAGGAAATTTAGATCAGTGGAAAAGAAAAATAAAGCCTTTCCTTCTTAAAAGCTTATCKGAGTTTTTCACTCTGTAATTGGCTAGAAGTGTTGAAAGGCAATAAGAGTCATATGGACACAGTTTAWACCTGTACAGACTTTGAAAGTGTTGGGTCATGTTCAGCCTGAGAGATTTTTCTTTAAGCATCCACCATGCTGAAATTCTTTTGATCATTGCATTTCAGAGAATTCTTAAATACTTGTTAATTTGGTTGGTTGGTTGTGGGGGGTTTTGTTTGATTTTGCTAGCTGCAAAATACAAAATATTTTTTCTATATTTACCAGAGTTTGACTATTTCAACTCATTTCAATTTTAGCCATAAACCCTCAAAAGCACAAACTGGTATTTGAAGTTTCAAGTCATTCTGCCATTGTGATATAGATACCCATCATGAACATTGCTCCTGTGARTCACTGCTTGCCCTAGTTTGTTATTTGATGCGAACCTGAAGTTCAAGGGAAATTAAGATCTGAACTGTGGAAGTTCTTTGAGGCCATAACAAAGGTTTCACACCTGTTGTGGAGAAACTGTTGGAAGAATGAGAGCTCCACCATTTTCAGTTGCAACCATACTGAGAAATTCCAAAGAATTTCAAAAGGTTTTGGCAGCACTGCAGAACAGAAKGAATGTATGGGATGGCCAAGATTGCCCAGCACAGCAGCACCTGCTCTCATCCAGCCTGCAGTCCAGCCAGGAGTGGGTGATCACACAGAGTGGCAGAAGTAGTTGAGTGGCATCTCAGTAGCTGGTTTTAAGCAGCCTGGTGCAGCTATAAAGAGAAATTAAGAAAATGAGAGGAAGGGGAACTGAGAAAGGCTCTGAAAGACAAAGAGAGAGAGAAATCAAGAAGATTGGCAGAAAAAAAGGAGTCATGAGTGAGGAAGAAGGAATTCTCTTGAGAGAATATGAGGAAAAGAAGAAGAGSTTAAAGAATAGAATGGAGAAAGGAGACACTCTAGTACAGACACTGCYTCATCCCTTGAAATCAAGGAGCAGACATCTTGAGATAATTTGTCCCTAGTACCTGTTGTTACCTCCTGGTGTTACAGTCCCTGTCTGTCCCTTATGGGTGCATTTCAAGATTTTTCTGTACTTTGGTATGMTAAAATGTATTTAATAGTTAACAAAACTTTATGGTTTTTTACAGGCAGATTATTTTCTCCTTTCCTGTGCCTCATTAAACTACTAAATATGCAGCTTGGACATGCATTGACCTTTGTGTCCAAGTGCACTCCAAACAGTCATATTTTTAACGAATAACATATATTAATTGCCCCTTTATTGCTAGGCTAAGTGTAAGCCATTGCTTTGACWGTAGAAGATGCTTGATTTTTTTTGCTCTGTGGTTTCCCTTCTCCAATGCAGTAGCTTGGTACTTCACTTTTTTTTTTTTTTTTTTGAGTTTAGTTTTTTACTTTCTGCCACTTTAACATTACTCTCAGTAGTTTTATCTGACAAAGTAATTTACATATTGTTTACCTTTTCTTTGAGCTTATCAATGAAGTTATTTTAATAAGAAACCACTTCATACCTTGCAGTATGCCTACCCACTGCCTACTTGGCCACAACTTAGTGCAATCTGCTGCCATTTCTCATCAGCCAGTGTTTGTGATCCTTCAACCTGTTTTCAATTTACATGACAGTGCTTATGTCCAAAGCAATTTGGATTCATTTTGGGAGATTTAGTAAGACACTGTATTAAATCCTTTATTAAAATCATGCTGTGTATCTCTCATCCAGGATTTTTGCAGTTCTATCAAAAAAGCAATCATGTTTCCTTGGCACAACATGTTCTTTTTGAACCCATGCTGCTTATTGCTCATTGTACCATTATCCTTTGAATGTTTAGAGAAGTGTTTTAGAGTCATGAGTTTTGTTTCTTTTTGCTGTTTATTTTGTTTTTCCCTTCAGCAAATGTTCTGTTCTTTCTCATTACAGAATATGCTTGAAATTAAACTCCTTTTTTAATAAACCACACTTCTTCCCTTTATTGATGTTTGAGGCTATATTTCCTATGCTTTATGACTTTTCAGAAATAGTTTTTGAGGGCTTACTCTTTTCAGTGTGCACTCAGGGATGCCTTTAACATGGGCTAATTGACTGGTTACAACTGTTTTTCTTACTTTTGTGCTATCCATAGCAATTTTTTGTTCCTTGTCCTGATTTTGGCTTGCATAGTGTTAATTTTCTTCCTAGCAGCAGTGCTGTGTTTTGGATTCAGTACAAGAAGAATGTTCTAACACATTGATGTTTTAATTGTTACATATTACTGCTTACCCTAAGTCAAGGACTTCTCAGTTGGCTTGTGCTCTGCTGTTTGAGGAGCTGCATAGGAAGATGAGAGGAAACATGGCCAGGACAGGTGACCTGAACTGGTGAAAAGGATGTTTCATGCCATAGRACATCATCCCTGTGTATAAACTGGGAGAAGTTGCCTGGGAGTTGCTTGARGGTGGGCTGGGCATTGGTCAGTGGATGGTGAGCAGTTGTCTTGTGYATCACTTGTTTCTCTTGGGTTTTATTCCTCTCTTGGTTTTATATCATTATTGTTACTGTTGTTGCTATTATTATATTTTACATTCTTTTAATTAATAAAATGCTTTTGTCTCAACCCACAGGCTGTACCATTTTGTGATCCTCTTTCCCATCCCACCAGGGAGGGAGAGGTGGGGAGTGAGCCAGTGTGGTACTAAATTGCCAGCTGTGGTTAAACCATGATACTTGTTTTCAGTCAAACCTGCTTTCAGTGAGAACAAATAATAAATACCTGTATGTGGGAAACATGAATTTTGCCCACCTGTCTCCCACCAAAGTAGCCCTACATTTGAACTGTGTTTGCATTTGTTTTAACAATTCCCTTTGGTATCATAGTATCTCTCATCCTGAGAGACATTGAAGACTTAGACAGAGGTCTGTTGAAATTGTAAGAATATATTTCCTTTTCATTCCTGCAGGAATTTGGATATTCCCCATTTCTGAGAATATTCATATAGTCAGGTTAAGCACAACAGCTTTGCTGTTGCTCATACAAGTTCTCTTCTACAGTTCATMTTTTCCCTGGAGTAGTCCACTGTATGTATTGTCTTTGTAAGTAAACACAACACCCTAGGGAGAAGAGTTATTTAAAACTGTGATAAATGTCATACACATTCTCCCTTTCATGACTTATTTGTTCTCTGTTAAGGACAAATACAGAGTCTGTTAAAGTTGCAGACAATTAATTTTTTATCACACCCTTACTTGTCAAATGTCATATTTTGGCCTAGGGTTCTCTTTTCTGGTTTGGTTTGCTTTKGGKTTTTTATTTAACTTTTTTCCTATTTTTTTTTCTTTTTCCTCTCTCCCACTTCTGTATCCCATGATGAATTGATAATTTCTGAAGGATGACAGGGAATAAGAAGATCAGCTAACTGCATCTCAGCAGCTGGTRGGTTACTTTTTGTGCATTTTAATGTTATGACCTTGTGAGAAACATTTCTGYAACTTCTTGTAGATATTCTGTATTAGAAAAAATTCTATATTTGTTTCAAAGGTGGAAATCCTTGCCTTCTATAGCATTGTTCCAATTTGCCAGTATCTGCTAATGAGGACATAGTATAAAGTCACTGGTAGTGTCAGCAGGTCATTAAGAGGAAGAAGCAGTCAAGGATGCCAGCTTTTCTGTCACTGGTCTTACGAATCACAGATGTCCAGGACCACRGAAGGCATCTGAGGGTGTTGGGAAAAGCTGCCTGTGGTGATGTTAAATTAGGCTGTGCTTTTTCTACATAAATAGCATCAGCACTTACCTCTGTATAGGTGCAAACCTCAGTCTGCTGCATTAGTTAGTATATTCTTCTCTTAAAATCGTCAGTAGATACCCTGATTTAAGCAATGACCTTTGGTACCAGAACATGTCTGTCAAATAAAATATCATTAGGAGGCTCTTGTCATTTGTGCCCAGTAATAAATTCTAGGATACTTTTTACAAGACTGAAAGTATTTTGACACTGAGAGCATGGTCATTTCCCATAGCAGAAATGTCTTCACTTGAGTGAAGACATTTAAATTACTTGTACAGCAGGACATATTTTTGGCTGTGGCTGTTTTTGCTCATCAGGCCAGCAAAGATACAGAGAGTTAAAGTAAATTTCCTTTTAGCTACTTTGACTCCAAAGCTTCTGAAAACTGCTTTGAGGTTCAGGGATGCTCACAGAAATAGTGCTCTGGTCTGTAATCTGCAGCCCTCTTTCCTCCTGAGGGGTGTCACAGAGCCATGCTAGATGATGATTGGCAATCAGCAACTCTCTGAGGGAAAAATCACTTGCCTTGTTTTAGCTGCTTTTTAATATGTGTAGTTCATAACACAAGGAGACCAGAAAAATAAAAAGGTCAAGGATCCAGTCTGATCACTGTAAAGAGCTTTAGAAAAGTGTTATTGACCTCCYAAAGAACTTAATTCCATGGAAGCCTGAACAGCAGAGAAAGCCATATGTTTTCTGGAAGAAAAATATATTATTGGCTGGAAGAGGTTATTGCAATTGTTTTAAAAATAGTAATTCAAATTTCCACATAAAATAGTCTTGAATCCCCTTTCAAATGACTGTGGTTTGAAAGAAAGCTAATGGCAATTATTTTTCTCTCTACCTTTAGTTCCAGAATGAAAGGTAAGGGTTTTTTAAGTCTAATTGTGAAATGAATATTATCTTTTTGATAAAGATTTGTTTCCCTTAGGATCCATTGTGAAACTGTATTTTATTTGGGTGCTGGCAAAATGYTAGCTTCCTGTAGAGTGAAACACATGTATCATATATGAGCCTGGTTGAATTGTATGTTGTTGTGAGCTAAGACTTCTGCCACATCCCCTCCCACGTTATAAAGGTAAGGAAAAGCAGCAGTGATTTATGTGAAGAATTTTAAAAATGTATTTAATTATTATTTTAATTAGTAAAGGGCTGGGCCTCTATGTTTGTGAAAATCCTTCTGTGTTCAGGCTGAGCCTGTCTGAAAATCACTCATCGTTCAGCTCAAGTCACTCGCTGGAACATTGCTTAAAATGAAGGGCTGCTCTTTCTAACCTCTTGCAAGGAAGGCTTTAGCCAGAGCCAGCAAACAGAGCACAGCCCAGGCTGCCAGCTTGTTAGCGTGAGAATCCCGCCTCCATAGGAGTCTTTGGATTAATGACTTCAGACAGACAGATGTGAGACTCAGGGGCCATGTGTGGGGGAAGGGGCTTCTTGTCAGAGGGCCCTGGAGGGTTCTTGGTGATGAGAGTAGCTTTATTCCCTGAAAAATACAGGGTGTTGACTGAACAACTCTGAAGGAAGGCTGGCAAAATGGAAGGAAAAACATAAATATTGCAGGTATCCTTGTGCTGGAAAGTAATGCACAGCAGCTGCTCTGAGTCCATCCAAGAAAACATCCTYCTTTCTCTGTGTTCACTGTAAAAAYCTTAAGCTGAGTTCTCCACATCTGAATACAGTAATGTTACCAATGCACTGCTGCCAGTGGAAGTGATCTGAGTTTCCCATGAGCCATCATTGCAGGAAAACTGATTTCTGTGGGGTAGAAGATTTTTTATAAGCACCAAATCTGTCATAGCAAATCCATCAAGATTATCCCCTGCAYACTAGCCTTCCTGCTATGCTATCAAAAATAAATAAAATCAAATGAAATCTAAACATCTTCATCAAGCCCTTATAAATGAGGGAATACCCTGTGGGGCACAAGTGTGTGCATTGTACAATAAAATATTTGCATGTTCTGTGACAGCTGTAGAGTGCAARAGTCTATAGTCTTGAATGGCATTTGGAATGCATTTGTGCACACAGAAGAKGCAAATRGAAAATTTACACAGTATTTCATAGTGTGCTTATAAAATTATTATAGGAATATAAAAATGCAAAACACTGATATCCTGAAATAGATTTCTTTACATATTGTCCATTCCAATTTAATATTAATTACATTTTTATAACCTGTATGTTGTAAGTGCACATATGCACATGCACTGTTTCACACAAACTCGTGTTCTGTCATGCACTTATTAAACTGTATGTCACACTTTCTATTTTGTGTTGTATGTTAATGTTAAAACCAAGAAAGTAGAGGCATTTTTTCAGTCTAAATTCATAACCGWAGGAATGGGTAATGGGAACAGATGTGATGTAGAAGGAATTTTATTCAGGAGGGCTGTCATAACAGAATTAAGCTATCCAGCTGACTTCATTTCAGTGGTAGAAACTTTCAGCAGTGGGTGGTGTATGAGCACAGAGTCACACCAGTTTTGAGTGAATATCTCTTAAATATAGCTGAAGCACAGCCTGATTTAGGAATAATAAGCAGCAGCTGATGAAAAAAAAGTTGCTGGTGGACATAATATGTCACAATAGCCCATCACACTGAGATAATGTACAGCTGCAATGATGTCAGCTGCCCTGTTGAGAGCYCTCTGATAGGGTCTTGGAATGATGCAACTGAATAAAATAATAACAAAGGCTCTGTCAGAGTGTGCTGTGTGGCAATAGGCTGGAGACTGCTGAGTACCCTCTTGAGGTGAATGACCTCCACCAAGAACACAGATCTGTCTTCTCAGGTCTGGGCAGTAATACCTTCTGGTGCATTCAGTTACCTGTCTTTCAAAATTTCCCATGGACCAGGCCCTGTAGCTACAAGGCCAGGAAAAGATCTTGCATCATCAGCATAAAGGCAATACTCTGTCCTGTGTTCAGTAATGATCTCAACTAGAGATTTTATATTTACAGCATGGGAAATGGGAAAGAAAAAGCCTTGAAGGGTGTCACTTTTCAAATTCGTTCATTCTGACACATAATTACCCAGCAGAGCCAGTTACCTCCTGTTTTTCAGACAGCTGGAAGAGGAAGGATGCTCTTACATGTAAGATCTTGGGAAATACAAGCTCAGTAGCTGGCTCTGAGAGAGCTTGTTTAGTGTGCCCTTGAGTAAATTCTTCAACTGGCCACTATTTTCTCATTTACAAGAGGATCACTATTTAGGTCTTCTAATTTTCTTGATATTTCTAGGCCCATGGGTTGACAATAAACACCTACAAAGTATCAGACACACAATGTTCCAAYGCTGTTTGGACCTGCATGCACTTCCAAGTACACAGTTCTTGCACTGCATGCAGTTCGTTCAAATGAACACTGAACAATGCCAGCCATTTCCTCTGTCTGCTGAAAGGAAATATTATGGATTAGATATATTATTTATTTAAGAATCCTGGGAAAAACTAAACAATACTGAACTTCTTGAGGGACTGAACAAGTAATGGTAATTGTAACTGATGCTTCCTCAAATTTAATTCCAGAGTTTTTCCACTTTCTAGAAACTGGCAAAATAGAATAGGATTATTTGCTGAATTTTTAGATAATTTTCTTGAAAAGTTTCTGGATAGACCAGTAAGGAAATTATCTATTGTTTTGATCACTATGAGATGTTGATGCCTGTTTCCCTTGGAAGCTCTCTAGCAGAAGCTTGAAATGTATTGTARCAGGGCAAAAAAAGAGGATGTTCCCTTTTATTGTTTCCCTGMAATCTTTTTCTGCTGGAGCTGTTTTTTCTCTTTGTAAGCGACAAGCTGTGCACTTCTCTCTTGATGGTGTAAAGGCAGGACCTCGAGGCACTGTAGGCTCGTGACAGGGCTGTATTTGGATATTTAGAGCCCTCCCCTCTCTCTCTCTCTCTCACACACACACACACACACACACACACACACACACACACACACACACACTCGTGTTGTCTCGGGTATCCTGCCCCTGGCATACACTGCCAGGAAATTTCTCTGTGTGTCTGCTGGTAACGATACCAGCTGTTAGTCACCAGAGACAGGGGAGGAAGGAATGCAGGAGGTGATGCTGGTGAGCACTGCAGCACAGGTGTGTGGGCTGTTCCACGTGCCCTGCTGGAACTGCAAAGGCTCCATCAGCAGTAACTCCTCTAAACCTGCACCTGCTTTGTRCAGTGAATACACACTGAAATGGCTTGTGAGCCGTAAGAGATAAGGTCTTGCCTMCTCTGAGCAAAATGCCTCTTGATCTCAGCCATGTATGCTGCTAAAGATCTTTTTCTTGGATCTAAATGATTGGTATTCACAAAGTGAAGGAGAGGGGAGGRGCCATGGCTGTCAGCACGAAGGAGAAGCATCAGGACCTAGGCTGCAGCAAGAAGTGCTCAGAGTCTGAATGCAAACATCTCCTACAGCACTTCTGTGAAACAGCATTCTGATAAAATAAAGGGAACCTTGCTAATATTTTATGGACCAGCCAGTTAAATAAATGACCACACTTTCAATCTAACACGTTATAGTTTCTGATTACCACTTTTTGATGTATTTCTATCCACTTGTTCTGGAATGCCTATTGTGTCAGACTGACATGGTAGACAGCTTGGGAGATTATCAGAGGAAGTAGACAACAATTAAGAAAATTATCTATGCTTATTAGTGCAAGAATTCTATTATGTTAATTGTCTATTCACGGAAGAGCCAGAGGGCAAATATATTGTACCTTGATGTAACAAAGTGTTTCAGATGAAGCTATTACTGATTATATTTGAATTAACATTTTCAGAACATTTGTGCTTTTTTACTTATGTGCTTCACAGCAAATTTCTAAAATTATATTTGGTGATAAATCCTGGTACCAACTGTGCAGGGTCTGCAGTAATTTGTTATCCTAGAGAGTCACGGTCAAGTTGGACAAACCAGCTCTGAGAAGACTTTTAGGAATGGTAATATCATTTCATTAGCATGTTCCCAAGTGCTTTTTTTTTTTTTTAAGAAAGCTACTTATCCTACATAAACACACACAAAATTGAGAATGTTGCATTGCCCCTTCAGAAATATGTCTMTCATATTTCTACTGTGACATGTTATGTCACTCGTGTGGTAGTATATGGTTCTGTGTAACTGAGACACCCAAATTCCTAGTTTTTCTTGCTGATTTTCCCTGCCACATAAAATAACAACTGAAGGACCAGCTCTTTTTTTGTCTCCTGTTACCAGAATATTGCCATATTTGACATCTTAATATCTAGAGAGTGTAAGGGAAGACTAGACACAGCACTCTTGTCTTAAACTGCCATGCTGGGATATCACTGTAGTATCCTCTCTAGATCTGGGGACTGGAGAAAGATCTTCAAACAAACCTCATTCTTCAGCAATTTTCTGGATTAAGTAGCAATTGTCTCCAGATACTTGTCTGGCATATTTATAAAATTATTCAGTAAAGATCTCCCCAGATCAGCCTCTATGGGAACAGCCTCAGAAAACGAGATTTTTGCTTTAAATTGAGCTGTTAAGGGAGCCTGTTTCAGTTTGCTTAATGGTAATGACTGAGACAGGAGAGTGTAAGCACTTAAAGACCACAGTTGTTGTCTCAAACACTCTTTAGGATGCAGAAGGACTTTGCTGTGGGAGAAGCACAGAATGGMGTGGCAGGATGGGGCTGGCTCTGGTCTGGTGAGGTCTGCCTAGCACATCCTGGGAAACACATCCAGATGAAAATTCCCACTGTGGCAAACMATGTAAAGAACCAACTGCTGGTACACAAATCCCTGGTTAAATCAAGATCATCCCAATTTATGGGATGGCACCCATGAATACCAAGGACCACTGAAGCCCCCCTGAGCATGCATACCTGAAACAGGGACTCCATATCAGGAGCTTGAGAGAAGGTAAAGTTGCCCAGGTATTATCTCAGACCAAGGGRGAGGTTTACAAAGCAGGGGGAGAGGAATATAGCACTGATAATGGCAGAATTTATGGGACTCAGGGAAACACAACTCAGCAACTGTGCTGAAATTAGCCCAGACTGGGTAAAAAGTAATTCTGGTGGGGGGAGATTGTGACCACCAACTCACAACTCACTGACTCACAACCCACAGACTCAAAAKAWGAGAAACAYTGAACATGGGACTSTTTAACAYTAGAAGTGAGGGAATAATTTAGCCAATATAATAAGAGAACTGAAAAACCAATAGGCATTAATCCCTTTGCTTGCTTGAATATATAAATAGCAAAAAGCATCGAATGACCTCAGGATCCCCACCACCAAGAAGCCCAGGGTGAAGAAGGATCAATGTGAGGGAGAGAAAAGCCTCTCCCTCAAGCAAGGTCAGGAGCAGGTCCTGCCCCTGGTAATCGGAGCCTAATGGTAACCACGCCCCCCCCACATTGTACACCATAAAACCGGCCGGTTCCGGCCAGGCGAGGTTCTTGGACTTATGCTGAATCTGGGGTGCCACGTGTGCTTTTGTTCCCCTTAATAAATGGACCCTCAGATCTTCTAGCCGAGAAACCGTCTCGTCCTTTCCTAAGCCAGCTGATAAAAAGTGAGCCTTGGGCCGTTCGGAGTCTGCATCCCGAACCCCGTTGTGCTGTCCCGGCACTCGGCTGGCCGCGAGGGGTTATCGTGGCCACGGAGAACTCGGCAGCAACATCAATGAAGCACTGTTTGATCCACAGGTCCTGACTATCTTTTGCTTGATATCTCTCTTTCCCCTCTCTCCCCCACCATCCCTCTCTATTTCTCTTTCTCTCCCCATCACATTTTATTGTTAAATAAATTCCATATTTATTTATTGATTGACTTCACCATATGGTCTCATTTGCACCTTAATTTGCATAGAGGCATTTCTCAGTAGTCAGATCAAAACAGAGAACAATTGTGAGAGAACAGAATACACCTGCAGAAAAGTCTTTCTTTCCATTCTATCTGTAGTTTTTTTTTTTCTTGGAGTGACAATAAGTTGAAAAGAGATAACCTCTCTCAATCAAGGATGTTGGAGGGCTCCTGGAAGATGCTCCTACTTGCAGTGGTTATGCTGTTGAATTTTTTGCCTGAAATCATGATTTTGTCATGATTGAAAAGAAAACTAAGGAAAAGAAGTCTGATATAAAAATACTAATAAAATGTGAAGGGAGGAGTAATGTATTCTTTTCTTTCCCTGGGATCAGACTAATTAATCCACAAGGGCTTTTTGAGTACCTCAACACCTTTGTCAGAATTAGAGTGAGAGGTTTTACCCATGTCTGCTGACACGTGCTTTAACAAGAGAAATGCTCCATGTGCTTTGTCAGCTCAAAAGAAATATACTTACTTCATTGCAAAACTGATGAGGTTTGAGTACCAWTAGCAATAACCATCTCTGAAAATCTTCTAAGGATGCTACTGTTACTGCCATTGAAAACTCAACAATCCTGCTGTRGCAGCATAAAAATTAAACTGATGAGCTGCAACTTAAGTGTTTAACAATGAGATATCAAGTGAACTATTCAAATTTGCTGCAGCATAGCAATTCATAGCTGTAACTAACAGAAGACAACAACAGGTATTTGAGAGATGAGTGAGAAGCACRCATATGAATGCTGAGGTGGCTATAATGGATGGCTGAAGAAATGAAGCAGCAAAGAGAAATAATTATTGAAGGGATAAGAGATTTTAGTAGCTCTGAAGTTGACAGGTAACAATGCATTAAATGACTCATCCAAACAGATGGAAGGTGATGATACCGTAGGAGTAGCAGACAATTCTTTAATTTTATTCTAATGGTTAAGGTTCTTGGTCAGAAGATGACCATTTGCAGACCAGTGCAGATTTTTTCTTCCTTTGTGTAGTCAGAAATGTGGGAATTTCAGGAACACAAAGGAAGAAAGAGTGGCTCCAGAAATGAGGACTTAGGTACTCATCTTTTGAATTACAGGTTAGAGACTGGTAGCTTCCATGGAGAGATAACAACCTACCTTGAGTTCCCTGCTTGGAGTCACTCAGACACCTGACTCCTGCCTACTTGGCATCCTAGGGCTAGGACTTTCCTGGAAAGCAAGTGAACATAGCCCCCCATCTCTGCTCCCCAGGGCATTCCTTCTCATTCCATTCCCTTCTCACTGGGAAGTGATCTCAAGCACCAAGGGCAGAACCTGTGCCATAGAAACCTGCAGGTGACTGAGCAGTGGCTGAGCAGTTTGTTGCCTATCCATCCACTGGGAGGAGGAAGCCCTTTCTGAGCAGTACTGACAATATAAGTCTTCATGAGGATGGGAAAGAGAAATTATTTGGGATGGACTGCATGAGAAGCCTTGACAGCTGTGCTCTGAAATGGGGAGCTGCAGTYCTGACAGGTTTCAGGACTGCAGTCCTGAAAAACCTGGGAATGATGGAGGTTTGTTGAGCTCCTGGTGTCTCCTGAGGGTCCATTCAAAGATTCAGGTATTTGTTTCTAGCTTGAACTCAGGACTCACCCTGTCACTCCAAATAGGCATTTCCCAGACCCAGAAAAACCATACAAAATAGGAAAGGATTTGACTGATCAGACACTTGATCTTACACTTGTTTGTTCCACTGTCTCCAGGCTATTTTTCTTTTTTTACTAAGGTAAATAATCCTAAGTGAAATCAGAGCCAAGATGTTCAAGTTTAACTAAAAGGATGGGTTTTTGAAATGATATTTAATTATTAATCCATCTTGTGGAACCCTGAACCTGACATATACAATGATTATTTATTCTATTGCTGTTATTTCTTCAATTGACAGAAGATTGAATAGAGCTTCACGTCAATATCAAGCAAAAAGGATCCATGTCTTTGAAGCCCTGAAGCTCCTTTTTCTGATCCAAGAGAAACTCCAATACAAACGTGAAATACAGAAGAATTTGTTACAGTATGTTAATCATGAAACTGAGTAAATTACAACAATACTTACAGAAAAATACTGTACCAAAAATGGTACATGTTTTATAATGAAAATATTGATCATTAATCTGTCTTACAAAAATATAACACTCTTTTTTTAAATCAGTAATGGCTTTAAAATATTAGGTTACATCAAAATTATTTGTATTTAAGTAATGAGTATTATTAGGTGGTGAAAAATATTAGAATACAAGACAGAAGCAAGGGATGGCTATTTCTGTACCCTGTGTAATAATGAACATAATTTTCATGTTTCTCTTAGACAATATTTCTATATAGATACAAATAGAGCTTTAAAGAGGATTCTGTAGGCAATTTATAGTGGCATTTGTAGTTGTTTTTGCAGGTGGAGAATTTGCACAGAAATAAAAAGCCTTTTAACATCTGTAAGTACAATTGCCYAAGAGAGAAAAACAACAGAGAGGAGGAAGATGCCATTCAAAATTATTACTGTAGAACTTGTTCTTTCTGTGTGTTCCATAACAACCATCAGTCAGTGTGAAAGTGAATCTGTTCTTTACCATAATTATTTTCCTCCAATTTGTGTCCAATTTGTCTTGCTGAGATAAACTGGTGGGCTTCTGACATATATTTTCCCTTTGCAACCTAAAGAGAAAATAGTAAAAGATTAATCTATAAAAAAACCCCAAACCAACCAACCAAAAACAAACAAACAAACAAACAAATGCCCTCAACAACAAAATCCCCTCCCCAAACCAAAACAACAAAAAATCCTGTAAAATTACTTTTACATTACAAAGCAGAGAACAGAGGAAGTTACATTTCAGGCCTGCCAGTTTCAACAGTGTTTCCCTATTTTGAAATTGCAGTGGTTCTATGAGCTTGAGTCACATTTGAGTTTTTTCTTGACCTTTTGTAGAAAGAAGCAAGTGTGAGGGAAGAGTCAGTTCCCTGTGACCATGKTATACTAATGAACACAACCTTAGGAAGGCAAGGCAAGGTTGGGGTGATGTTATAAACACCAAGCAGTTATTTTCCATCCCCCTGCCTCCCATCCAGAGGGTGGTTAGGGCTTTTCAGAAAGTGTTTAGCTGATACAATCTATCCTATTGTGATTTTCAATTTATGGTGCAAGTGATTGACTGATGTTGCTTGCTAATGTAGTGAATATGTTTCTGTATATGTTTTATCTGTGGGGTTTAGGCTGTGTTGAAATTGCATCAATTTACAGTGTTAACTGTTATGCAGCATAAATAGAGCCTGCATGGAAATTTGAATTGGGAACTAAATGAGCAGATGCAGAGATAATTCTAGCTGTCACTATTAATATTTCAATTTTTTTTAACGCATGCTTCTCCAATTTTAAATACAAGTTTGGGGCTATGTGTGGATAAAGCAGGACTCCATTTTCACTGAGATKTTGTTCACCCAGGTACCACATAGGCTACTGTACCCACAGAGCACTATCAGGGGTGCCACGTTCTGACTTGCACAGAAGGCACTGGCTGCCTGTCCTGCAGGAAACACCTGAGSTGTGCCCAAAGAGTTGTGTGCTACTGATACTGCAGATGAAGACATTACCAATACACAAACAGATTCTCCTTCAGCCCTTTGTGACTTTCCAGCTCATAGTTTAAGGGTTCTTCAGTGCATTTTCCATGTGGGGCCATACCAGCTGAGAAGGCACAAAGCTGGGATGGAAATCTGCCAGATGCCAACAAGTAGCCAAGATTTGGTAGAAGAATTATACTGCATTTTAACATTATATTCTGTTTATATAGACAGAAAAAACTGTTTGATATTAATGTCATCAAATTTGTGCGGACATCTTTACCTATAAACAGACAGATATTCCTTCCTCCCTAGATGAGGTGGGGATGTAGGGCAAAGCAAGTGGTTGGAACATATTGCTAAGGTGAAGTTCTGCAGGAAAGAAAATTTCCTCTGTTATTGACATCTCATTTATCTGTTTCAATCTTGGATACAGCACAAAATGTTTCCCAGGCACCCCTAACCTACCCAGCATAGCTGCACTTGCTGCATATTTCTCCTTAGCACACTGATTGTACAGATTTACATCCTAAAATTTGTAGGGAATAGCTCCCTCCCCTGCAAAAGATAAGGTATTGCTGCAAGTCATAGAGAACCAATCTTGGACAGATTCCTTAAGTGTTAAAGGGAAAATCAGCCCATTTAATTGGATTGCAGTGGTAAATTGAACTTGCTGATACATTTGTACAGTATTTACTTTGTTTAGTGTGTAATTTGTGAATTGTACTCAGACATTTAGGTTGTAAATTAATTTACAAATATAATGAGAGTCTTTAAGAAACACAATAGAAACAGCTCATTAAGGAAATTTTTCCCTAGAAAAAAACCAAACTATAGACTTTTCTTCTGTGATTGGAGGGCTTATACAGTTTTTCAATAAAAAAAGATAAAAGAAGCATCTGTTTTGTAATCATCATTTAGACAGCATAATAGTGTCAGAATGCAAATACTTCAAGAACTGCAGATTCTGGGTCAGTCCTCAAAAAGTATTTGATTTCCAAGGCTTTGAGAACAGTGTAAGATTAACAACAAGAGAGAGCAATCTTTTCATTACAAAAACACACCCCAAAGCCYTCAGACCACCACTCCCCTGTAGGACAAAGCTTTGGAGTTCATTTTCATGGACTGTAATATGTCAGGTGTTTGCTAGAAAATGTGTGAAGTACCGTCACAGATTACGCATCCTCTGGAAGGGGTGTGGCCTAAAGAAGAAAATGAATGGATTTACCAAAGATGAAAAGGGATTTAGATAATGTTTTCTGCTTGCATTTGCTTAACTGGTATTTAGGAATATCCATACTAATTGAGACTCCTGGTTACAACAGTAATAAAAATAATAAATGTTTTGTGAACATAGATCAAAGTCTCCTTCTTCCTTTGACCTAGGATTAGAAGTATGAAATTATAAGAAACATTAGAATAGAATTTTTAAAAAAATAGAAATAATATGTACAATAATAAACTTCTCTGTTGATATTCAGTAAATTTGTAAAGGTTTTTTAATGGGTAGGCCCAGCTGTCATGGCACAATGGCCTTTTCATCCCAGAATCAAAATGGTCTCCTTCTGGTCCAGTGTGGGCAAAAGGAGTAAGACACTTGGATTTAAAAACTGGATGAAGTAGTTTATGTTTGGCCTTGGTTAGAAATCAGTATATTATCAGTTTTTCACATCCTATGTATTTTGCAGGCCCACAGTTGTAGAACAGGCTATTAACCTTGCTCTATGGAATGTACTGAAGAGTCCAGAACTTTTGCTTCCACTATTATGTTTCTTTTGGTTCTGAAAGTATGATTATTAAGAAGCATGTCTTCACCTTTAGCAATACTCACTGTATCAACTGGTAAAACATACACATGTAAGTAAAGTTGTCAGAAGGAAACTGGCTATTGTAAGACCAATAAAAAGRTGGTGCTGTGCTAAAAGGTTGTGGTGGGTTTTATCCTGCCTGGACACCACGTGCCCACTAAGKTAGTCTATCATTCCCCTCCTCAGCAGGACAGAGGGAGAAAATAAGATGGAAAAAAAAAGAAAAGTCGTTTGAGAAAAAAGTAATTTACTAAAGAAAAAGTGAAGATTGCACATGTGTAAGCAAGAGGAAAACCAAAAGCTTTTATTCTCTGCTTCCCATCAGCAGACACTTTCTGGCCTCTTCCTGGGAAGAAAGGTTTCAGCACCCATAGTAGCTACTCYAGAAGGCAAACATTGTAAATAACAAATGCCTATCTTTTCTCCTCCTTCTCTTAGCKTTTATATTTATCATAAGGTGTGAAATATCCTTTTGGTCAGTAGTCCTGATTTTGTCCCCTCTCAAGACCTTGCCCATCCCCAGCCTCCCAGTGGAGTGGTGGAATGTTGGAGTGACAGCATCGCTGCTGTGCCAGCACTGCTCAGCAGCAGCCAGAAACTGGGGTGTTAYCCACACCTTTCTAGGTCCCAATACAAAGAACAGCACTGTGGGGATCTGGGAGGATAAATTACTTTTGGGGAAGGAGAAACAGGACAGCCTTATAATTATGCTTGGCAAAAAGRCTKTGATAATATGAAACCTATAAGCAAAGTAGAAATGAGAGCCAGCTTYGATATCTAAGATGCCAAAGCCAGTTACTGAATAACTAGAACAGACAATGGCTTGGCCASCCAAAGGAGAATCCCTATGATTAAACAATACCCCTAGAAATTAAAGGAGTGCTGAACGTCCAAAGGTTGGAGAGACCCTGGCAATGTGGCAGGGAAGAAAAAATASARTTTTGGAAGTAGATTTTAGGGTTTAAAATGTAACACAATATGGTAATGTAGTAACTCTTATAGGCTATATGTGAATTCTATAGGATTTGTGTCTTGTGCTGGCTGGTCACTGTGAATTAGAATATTCAACACAGAAAAAGATATAATGCATTGTAACAATAATTTTGCCCTCTTKCTCRCTTGCTTTCTCTCTTTCTCTCTTTCTCTTTCTGGGGCCTGCTTTTAGCTGTGGCTGGCAGCTTTAGTAAGCCCCCCTGTTTGCCCACAACCCATATAATAAACTGCATGTTCTAAGAGCAGTCTTGGACTTCAGAGATCCCTCGTTACCATCCTGGAACCCCACTGAGATTCCTACAGATTATCAGAGTTTTTGACAGGTTACATGTCTGTTCTCATTTCCATGAGAACTGGCTACCAGGCAGGGTACAGAGCACTTCAGGTCTCCACCTGCCACTGGTGACATCTACCMTTCTCAGTCTTTCCTTTGCTTCCTGATGAATCTTTATAAAGATGGAATAGGAATTCAAATCACAGTCATTACCAAAATATTCCTGGAAGAAGAGACATAAACCTGGCAGAATGAGTAATTTGGGATTCTGGATGCACTGTCCTGTGTTTCCTTTTCCTTTTTTTAATTTATCAAACATTTTAAAACCTGCAATTACATTTTGGTTGTTGTTGGCACTCTTTTGTTGGGTTTCACTTCATACTCTGTAGTCTAATATTTYGGCCACAATAAAGGGCATAACCTTACTGAGACTGATTATGATGCYCCAAATTCTTTCAAATTACACACTGGCCCACAGCTGAAGACAGTGTGAAATATATAAAAATACCCATAGCTTGCAGTACTGGCCTTTCAAAGATAACYTATTAGCAAAGACAAAATAGTGAGAATAGTTATTGATATAAGAAGCCAGACCTCTATTGTAATACAAAGCAAGACTTATTAAAGTAAGATTGAATAGGTGGATATCCATTTAGTTTATTAACTATAGAATTAATACACTATACTCTGAAGAAAAAAAAGGGAGTAAAATCTCATTATCATCTTCTTTTTCATTATAAGACCCAATTTTAAACTATATTGAAACATGCTGAGACTTACAAGGAGCAGCTGTGGTCACTTGGTGCAGTTTGGAGAAGAGAAGGCTGAAGGTGCCTAATCACAGTCTACAACTTCCTCAGGAGGGCAGAGCTGTTGATCTCCTCTGTCCTGGATCTGTTTGCTTTCCTCATCTTTAATGCATCCAGTGTGACTACTTCATGCTAGAAAGGCTGTGTAACCAGCAGCTTTTTAAATCCTCAAGAGCAAAATGCTGAGAGTTCCAACTGATGACCTAAAATCATGTCTGTGTTGTTGATCCAGTGCCTCCCACAGTGAGGTGGCGTGGTTGCAATGGGTAACACCAAACTTGTCAGCAAAGCAGTCTTCATTGCTTGTGGCCTTTGGGACTGAAAAGAGTTAAAGCCAGAAGGAATGAGGTGAACTTCAGAATGATGTCACCCCTTGTGCATTGCCAGATAAATCATTCCCTGTGCCACTGCAGAGACTAAGGACCCAGTGCAGGGAGGAAAAGGAATTGTGGGCTTGTGCCATGACTGCATTCAACTAAAAGTTGGTGTCTTCTAGTTGCTTTGTTGATGGCAGCATACAGAAAATTCCTAAATGTTTAAAGGAGAAATGAAGTATGTTATGGATTTTTCACAGTCTACACTGGGAAGAGTTATGTGCAACATTAAGCTTAAATTGATTTTCGGTGTTGGAGCACTGGCCTGGACAATGGATCTAATTAGTATCTACAGTTATTTAAATAGCAGAATTGAATGCCTGGGCTGCAGCAGTTCTTTTCTTGGGTTAGAATTATGTTTTGTTAAGGAAACTCTTCTTGTGGTTCTGAAAGGTGGATTTAATTGGGAACTGTAAACATCAAACAAAACTTGCCTTTGCTATTTAAACTGTGACAGTTYTGCCTGAGTACTCAGCTTAGAAACAATGAAAAGAGAAGCTGAGCCACAGAAAAACCCAGCTGCTGTAAAACACATCTCGYGGGGAACCATAAATCTATATTTATAAAGAGCTTAAATTTGCCATGATCCTTTGTCAATACATTTGGTATTTTGAGGCCTTTTCCACCAGTTTTGTGCAAAGGAGGCAGAAAACTGGCAAGAGTGGTACCTGTGGATCATCAGAAAATTCAAATCCATTACAGTCTAAACCAGAACTCCTTTCTTTATCCTGTGTAAAGAAGGTATTTTGTAACAGAACAACTGCTAAAATGGGTCCTGGGAGGGYTCTGGGTCTGTACTTTTATGTTCACCCAAGAAAACAGTCCCACAGGAGCTGGTAYATGTTAAATTTACCAGCTGACTCAGAGAAGAAAGATATCTGCCTCACACTGTTGAAATCTTTGGCTACTTGTTACATTTCGACAAAAACATTTTGTGTGGCTATTACATGCTCATTTCCTTTCAGAATGAGAAAACAAGGCAGATTTATAACGAAATGTGCATGACAGAATTGTCACCTAATCCTTCAGCTTCTGAATACCCTCAGTTCCCATCGAGGTCATGTGAAATAAGGAGTAATAGCACCTTGCAAATACATGAAGGAAAGACTATTCAGGGGCTGCAAGTCTGACAGAATCAATGACAGAGCTTTGGTACAGGGGTCACACCAGGGATATCACACATTTTCCTTACCTTTCCTTACCTCRGATTGAATTCTGGATGAGTCATATTTAGGGTGTGTGGTTTTGTTTTTTTTTTTCTCTGCACAAACCATTATGGAATTTTAATAGCAGCAGAGTGTAACGTTAACCCCTGTGATGTGAATGATGTTCCTCTAATTTGCAGTCTCTTTAATTAAGGTCTGACATGGCTCAGCTATTATTTACACTTATAGTGGTTGGCCATCTGGGCTTCACTAATAAATAAGCACTTTAATGGCTGAACTACTTAATAACCCTTCAGTAAAAGAATATGAAAATTAAGGAAATTCTTTCATTGTGAAAATATGCTGTGCCATCTAATTGTTCAAAAGCAGATGTCAYTCAAATTCAATTAAGCTGTTTAATGACCTGCATGCTTATTACTAACTTGATGGAAGGTTTGACACAGTTAAAGTAAATACAAATGGCTGGCAAGACTTTATCTTGTCATGTTTCTGCTTTTTGCTACTTTCCCAAAATATCCATGTCAATCTGTGGTTTTTTCTTATGATATATGATAAATCTSCATTGTGTGATCTGAAATAAGAGCTTATGAAAATTGTTAACAGACATATTTTTCTTATTTTCACTTCCAAATGTGTAGTATTTGTCTCACAAAAAAAAAGTCCCCAATTATTCAGATGTGAGGCAGTCATGAATGTTGTTGGWTAGAWAGCCAGCAAAGCTCCCCACRTGAGATCTTTGTTTAGTGATTTAGYCTCTCTTGTTAGTGACAGATTGAGAGAGATATTAAGGCTGCTTTTTCTCTGTAAACCATGTCTTACAACATGCCAAGCTTTACAGCATGTTAATGAAATCCATATAGAAGTTCATCCTGGTTTATTAAGAAGCAGACATGCAATACTCACTGATTATTGAAATGTTATTCAGCACTTCATATTTTATAATGTGCTTCTCTCTTTCTTGTTTCCTTCATCCTTGTGACTTTTTTAATTAGCTAGTTATTGCTTAGTACTTAKTACTTATAAAATTAAGAATGGATTATCTTTGTTACAAACTTAAATCCATATTGCAGACTGCCTGCCACACAGCTTTCATGGCATTATGAGGTGGCTATTTCAGTCYTTCCTGACAGAAATATGAAGCTGTGTGGATGAGGTGCAGCTCATCCTGGCTCTGCAGTGGTGGGATAGACTCAAAGAAGTTGTAGAGGTGCTGTGCTTCCCACAGCCACGTGTACATGCCAGCTGCTGCTGTGCTGCAAAACTTCTCCTCTCAGAAGGCGCTGCCCAAGTCCTTTCCTTGGCTTTGATGGGCAGCAAGGTCATCTGCATCTGCCCAAAGCACACATTGGTAAGAAATGTTCAGTCCTGCATGGGAATGGGAGAAGGGCTAGAATGTCCTTCGAAAAATCTGATTTTTAGACGAGATCTGGTGCAAATACCTATTTATTATAAGAAAGTTGAGTTATTCAGATGTGTTGCTCATTCTGAAGCAAAGACTTAAACCCAAGAAGAAATCCTGAAGTGAATCTCAATGCAGGTGGAAAGCTTCCTGCTAAGGAGTGGGAAGAGAAGCCTGYCCTTCACACACTGATCTCAGATCCAGGATCTGATCTCCAGACTCCATGATGGGGAGCAGATGACCTGKGAGCCCTGGAGGTCCAGAGCCATCCACATGGTGACAGTGCCCTAGAGCAACAGAGCATGAAACACAAGGCTCTTCAGCATCTGCTGCTGCCAGGCAGCTGGCAAGCCTCAGGCTGAGCAGTCTATGCTACAGCAGAAGGCCTGGAACAGGATACATTTCTGCAGAATGCTTGCATTTAGACTTTAGTTTTTCATTTTATAAAACAGTTTTAAGACTGCTTTTGCCACATCCCAGTCTAGATTTTTGCTGTGCCAACAACTCGCAGCAGAACTTATGTCCATTCCTCTCTTTMTGAAGGAACATGGGACTACCTGCAAAGCACTGCTCCACCCTCTAATTCTTAAATGTGTCCCYGTGTTTCAGAAAATAGCCAAAGGTACTCTTTGAGTAAGAGTTTTGCCACATGTATTTTGAGGTCACTGCAACTGTTGTGTCTTTTTAACTGGCTGTTAACATTTTGGATTGTAACTCATCCTATTTGAGCTTTTCCACATACAGAAGTCATTGATCTGTGTTAAGAAATAGGTATGTTTATTTACCTATCAGTGTACTAATAACAATATTGGAATGTAAAGACTTTTTAATTCAGACACWGCTAAAACTTGTGGCATGAAAAAACTTTTAAGTTGCTCTAGAAGAAAAGACAGATTTTTTAAATTTTAACTTGGAAATATGAAAACATATCCAAGGTAAAYTTACTTGACAACTAAGTACCAGAGATTTGCTAGAAACTTTTCTGAATAGTTAAAAAATGCAACAAAATAAAGGACAACAAAACCAGTGATTTCAAAAATGTGTGTCATTGTCCTTCTCATTTCTGTGGCTATGATCATCATCTGCAATTATGAGTTCTTTTGGCAGGTGAATTGCAAGCATGTAAAATCAGCTATTCTCTCTCCCTCCAACTCCTATGCTTTCTCTGTTCTGCATAATTCGAAYTTCTAGGATGTTTAGCCWGTAAAATTGCATTGAATTATGTTAGGAYACACATCTTCCATAAGAAAGTTGCTTTCCTTTCCTTGGTTAAGTTCTCATCACAGGTACTTGTCTGGATACTGAAGTCTCACTTATGTGGACTCATCTGGGCAAAATCTTACTCTGTCTCTTTCAGAGTTAAATGTAACATGGGCCTTTTCCTAAGGCAAGGCTAGCCACATCTTATAAAAATGATGATCTCTGCACCAAGTGCTGCGATTATTCAGCGGAGGACTGAATCTTTCACTTGGGGTATTTCAYAGGAAAATGTAAACTTGTCCTGCCAGTGCTCAGAGCTGACTGAAATCCATGTTGGCATGGTTAGTACAGTCTGAGCTAGGTCTGATCCCTCATATTCCTGTGGCTCAGAGGAAGGGTGGTGTAYAGCTTGTGCACCTCTGTACAATACTCTTTTTTTCAGTCTGAAAAGAAGGCTGATATTATCTAAGGATATTATATTTAAAAGGTAGTCTGAAATTAACTGAGACAATTCTGAAACTTGAACAGATCTCCAGATGTCCTCCAATACCACAGCTTTTAAAAAATTAAGTAAAAATACTTTGTGATATACTACCCAAGGATTGCCCTGTCCACTTGGTCTTTTTAGCTACATGTGGCCCCATGTAGTGACATGCTCATCAGCAAATCCAGCAAATCCAGTTCAAAAAGTGACATCCACCATTTCTGTCACGTATTGCCACTTCTTCTTAGCTCTAATAACCCAAATTTTCATGTGACTCTTTCCACTTGTGGAAGAACACAGACTAAGTGATCACTTTCCAACATTTCTTTTTTAAGGAAATCTTTTATTTTAGGCCAGGACATTTAAAATTTGTTTGGAGAGCTGCCATGCTCCAATCCAGAGGAGATGATGAGCTTTTGGAAAGGGGGTGTAGGAGAACACAGCTGGGTACAAATGTAAATCTGGAAGTGGACTGGCTGCCAGTACAACAGCAGCTTGTGTGGAGAGAGAGCTGCTTCCCTCTAACTCATATTCATTTAAAAATTGAAAATTCTAAGTTAAGCTCTTTTAGCATTTTTTGATGGTGAAATTCTCAAAACTCATAAAGGATTTCCAGAACAGGAYATTTAGGAACAGCTGTCAGGGCTTTATTAACTTCTGGAAGCAAGAAATAATCCAACAGGTTTAGGTGAGGAATGAACCCAAGTTTTATTAAAGAAAAACCTCTTTGTTTGCATGTTCTCAGGGCAACCCTGCCTAAATAAGAGTAGGTAAGGGAAAAAAAGTCATGTTTTTCTATTCACATGCCCTCCATTCATCTGCTTCATTTTTGAGTTACATCTCATCATAASCACACACAACTTAGAACAAAGACTGTCTCCATATGCCGGTCTGGGAGGGGCATAACACATATGATTCCCAAGTATTGGCTGTGTTTCCTGCCTAAACTGGCTTAAAAATTGTGTATTAGTCAGGTATTTTCTGTCCATGGACATAAAAAAAGGAAATAATTTAGATGTACTTCCAATAAGATAATGTGTTTGCTCAGGCTGAGCTTTGGATTTTGCCTAAGTGGACACATTGGCTAGCCAAATGAATCAGTCTATGGCAAACCTTACTCAAAAAAATAAACATCATCATTTCCTTGGATAGCAGTGCAGGACTCAGGAAAGCCTTACTGTGCTTGCATCTATGCTTGTCTCYTCTCTAGAGCAAATTTTCAGTCATCATCCTCTATCTGTGTATATTTAAGTGGATTTGCCTTTAAAAGCAATCTGATGCTGCCAGAACAATAAGAGTAAACATGAAAAGCTTAAACATCCTCCAGATATATGCCAAAGAGATTCCCATTACAAAACAGAGGATGAGTAAGAGGCTCAGGCTGGAGGGTCTGTCATGAAGATCTTATTTACAAGGAAAGCACTTATTTTCCAGAATMTGCAGATGATAATAACATCCAGAATAAGAGAAATCTGTGAAGAATCCCCCAATTCCTTCTTTTACACATAAATTAGTAAAACATTTTCTTTCAATGAGCTCATACATCTTTGGGCTGCAGTACTTCCAGTAGAATTAAAAGAAGATTCGTGATACTCATTTGCTCAAATTTTGAAGTCCTTTCCAKCCACTTACATGTCTCTTACTACTAGCTGAATTAATAGATAACAGTGCCACTGCCTAAAGCMCAGCTGGGTAGAAGTTGCAACTGATTGACTGACTTCTAAGGGGTTTATTTAACCTTAAAAATATGGCTGTGGTTCCCCACTATAYGAAACAGATGGGTTGTTTGTACAATTARGCCTYAAGTGYTAAGTTCTCCYCTTGATTAAAAYGCCCAAGACCTCTATTACAAACTATYAGTGAAGATGTATGTGTCTAGTGCAGGGAAGGATACAACCCTAAGTGTTAAATAAYSTGTTGGTCAGACAGCTGGGAACAGGASGGTAGCACACTGCACATTTCTGCCCCATGTTATTCCTGCTCAGTTTGGGAAATTGAAGCATTTATGGATCATAACCAAATTTATTTGTGTTTATCAAAATCCCACATCACATAAAGGGCCTGACTCTGCTCCATCAGTGAACATGCCAGAATTTTTGAGTTAACAACTTTCCAAGTTATTTGTTGTYAATTGTCATGCTCAGCTCCTGAGCCTGCAAAGTTAAAGGCTGTACTGTGCACAGATGCACACCTGTCCACATGTGTTTTGACACTGTTCAGACACAGTTMTTGTAAACTGTGATTTAATCTGTTGCTTCTATTTTGAACTCGTCAGTGTTCTCTTTTAGGTCTAGACCAACTGTTGCATTTTTTAATATCTAACCTTTGAAAATTAATTTGAGGACCAACAGGAGAGTACTGATATATTCTTTGAAAAGTGACAGTGTTTTATACTGARGATGTGCCAGTTCTTTTGGGATTCCAGTAAGAAAGGCACTGACACTCAGAGCTGGTTGGATGATTTATTAAGTATGGAAATTGTAGAGGAGGTGGCAGCAATGTGAGTCCCTTTTGAAGCTGAGAAGTGCAGCTGCAGCACAGTCAGAGGGGCCCCTCCCTGCGGGTCACAGCACAGCACACAGCATTCTGCTGGGGCTTGCCAGCTCGGTGTTCACTTCCAGTACAGACTCATCCCTCACTGACAGCTGTCAGGTTTGGAATCTGGACCCAGCTTTGAAGAATCACCAGGATAGTGCACTCCAATATTCTTAGCTTAATAAAGGTATGGTTCCCAAAGAGGTGCATATATATAATTATGATTGAATACATACTGAATACATAAACACTGGTTACCTGTGAATTTGTTATGTGCACCTTGATCAGCTATGCTGTGGTATAAAGCAGTTGTATGGTATCTATTTAAAAAAATCCCTTTTCAATACAGTACCTCTTCTAGAGCCTCTGCTCTATTTGAGCAAGTAGTCTTGCTGTGCTTTTCATCAGATTAAGTTTTTATTTACAATTTGGTTTAAGTTTCATACGAAAATTCTTTACCAAAGCTGAATTAGCAAAAGCAAAATATGTAACTGAATTAGCAAAAGCAAAATATGTAACTGTCCCATTTTTCCATGTGTCAGTTTCAATTATAATTGATTTCCAGTTCTGATTTGCTTTGTTGCACGTGCTCTTGACAGGGGTATTTGGTACAGCTCTGTGCTTTCCTGACACATATTAGCCAATGACCTCAATATTCAAGATGAGGCTYGAGTACCTTTGCTATAGCCCCTAAGAAAAGAGTTCAGGATTCCCTGCTCCATCACATCACATCAGCCACCTCTTCACCCAGACTGAAAAGTAGGCCAGACATTCACATCTTTCTAGGCCTTACAGCAGAGCTAAGTGAATTTAGAAATTGCTATTTTTAAAATGCCTTGATAAGCTTGCTGGGAAAAGATACATTTAGAAGGTATCATTGTGGAATACCATATTTGCCAGAAAAAATTATCTGATATGAGTAGGTTCTGGCACTTGATGAAAGACAAATATTGTGATTTTGCCAATTCTTTCTCCATACAGTTTTTAAAGGATAAAAAAATTTCCAGTAACTGGACCCAAAGGAATTAAACTTRTTTAGAAATATAATTGTGAATTAGTCTAGTTAATCACTTACAATAATGTTGGAATAATATTCAAAATGTTATTATTGAATCATATAGAGCATGGCASTCAACAGACCTGCATTAGGATTTGCAAGGTACAATATCTGATTTATAGAACTGCCACGTTAGATATTTAAGGTTCATTCTTCATTCCTCATTGTTCCTTCATGTGTAACTTCTGATATTTCACAACCCTTCAAACAAAGCTTTTGAAGTTTTCTTTTCTGCTTCTATTTCCTGCAAGAAGGACCCAAGCCACAGCACATTGCTAAACAAATGCATTGACTGACCTGTAGGGAAAAAGCAATTCTTCACCTTTCTCCTTGCTTTTAAGGCTGCTTGGTTCACTTTCAACAAAACAGCAAATAATGGAAACAGCTGTTTCCCTTTAAGTCAAATGCAGTTTTCTGGGCAGTGAGACCTTACACATGTCATGGTTTGGGAATGGCAGTTTCCAATTCAGTGCCCCAAACCATGCCCCACTCTCTCTCTTCCATTTTCCCCTCTCCATTCCCTGTAGCAGAATGGGGAAGAGAACTGGAGACACAATAGGCAAAGGTCACAACTTGAGACAATAACAATTTACTGGAAACAACAAAGAAAATGAACAGCAACAGCAACAATACTAGTGACAGAAGGTACAAGAAAAGAAATTATGCACATAGAAAAAAAATCCCCAACAGTAGACCAGAGGGCCTGCTCTGCCATGCTTACTCTACTGCAAGGAACCTCTTCTCAACCMGAAGAAAGTCCCTTTCCCCTACCCCTGGCAGTGATGTGAAGTGGTACAGAATAAACTCTGCATCCCAGCTATACCCACTCCTGGCTACTGCAAAAAATTACCCCTGTCCTGACCAGAACCAGGACACCATGACACTGCATGTACCAGGGCAGCTCTGCGTAGCTGAGACCACAGGGCAGCATGTCTAGATAGCCTCTGACATCTCTACATCCCAGGCTTATGTCAAACACAGTCACYCCAATGTTTCCATTCTTATTAATGGGATTTTACTCCTTCAGCATACTTAATGTTAGGAAAAGTGTATCCTTCAAGATGGAGTAGCAAATGAAAGTATGTCAGAGTGACAGCATTTAAGACAGCTGGGTGGTGAAAGCCCCTTACTCATCCCCTGTTAAAAACAATCAAGAGCCCCTTTGGTTAATACACACCCTGTCAGTGACTGATCGTGTTTGTCACTTCTAACATTGCTTCAGAGGGGCTTTGAGTTGCTTAAGGCCTCATTTGTAGACAGAAGAAAGAAATAAAATCTGTAATTAAAATCTGTTCCAGCAGCAGATTTCAGTTTTGCTGTTCTTTTAAAAATTCAAGCAGCATTTATAAACTGCCACTATCCAGAGAATTCCTTTCAGTGAAGTAACACCTCCATAATTCAAAGCTATCTGAGAGCTGGCCTTTGAAATTACAGCTGAATATGGACTCAATTCTAAATAAATAAAAGGTGTAGCTTGTAAAAAACTGTATTTTTTGTCAATGTCAATTTAGCACTATCAGTCCACAGGCTGAACACACACAGAGTAGAAGGTACAGAATGAAGTTATGCTTAAAGCTTTGTGTATTAGAACAGTTAATTAAAAAAACAAAAACAAACAAAACCCCAAAACAAAAAACCTTTTTCTTTGCTGGCACATATTTTTCCATTTAGCATATATTCTTGTACAAAATTCGAATTAAAACAAACAAAATGTAAATTCATTTCTAGACTTTGTCTGCTCTGCTCACATAAACGTAACCAAAGCAGCAGTTTTATGGAAGTACCTCTGTAGGCACGCATCAGAGTTGCAGCAGAAAGCATGGATACCACATTGTTCTGGGGTGAAATCCACTTATAGCTTTACCACAAATATGAATTCATTAATTGTAGCATAATTCTGCACTACMTTTTTAAGCACTTTGGATCTGGTATTCCATTATCAGATGAATGCTTTACCAAACCCTAGTTATTAYTGGGAATTTCATGTATATGAAATGCTGTGAACAGGAGCTGCAGCAAACTGTCTCATAAAGACTCTATCACTTCTTTTCATTACTATCCTCTGGAATTGTTCTTTCCTTCTGTCTCCATTTTATGCTGATTATTTGTTTCKAATTCTTAATATTCATGGTACACTTTGATAACACTTGAAGTAAATTCTTATTTGAATTTTTTTTTTCTCCTCCACTCAGTAAAATTTTTTTGCAGTGGTCCCATTGCACCTAAGAACTTGAAAATATGGATCACCTGAAGAATTTGAACATATATTTGCTTAATTTTTTCTCAACTCTATTCAAACATTTGGCCTTGCCCTATAGGGTAGTAACCTGGTTCCTGCCAGTTTTACATCTTAATGCAATGGCTTAGCCAAAAAGTGACCCAATGTGCATAAATTCTCATGATCTAAAACACTGTGGTATTGAAAAGCTAAGCACTCATCCCTGTTAAGACAATAAACTCTCTTCCTTCTGTTGCAAATCTCAGCTCATATCCTCTGGGCTCCACTGTCCTTCTTGCAATTCCACTTCCTGCTGCTCAGTAGCCGAAGGATTAGCACTAAGCTAAGCATTTCAAAGCCTTGTCTGTAAATCTCTGGATCCCGTAACTGCAAAAGCTGATGAGAAAGTTCAATCACTACTGAACAGCAGGTCACCTATCAGGAATGCCTCCTTGTTTCTGCAATATGTTATTTATTTACATTCTGTCTTTMCAGCTGGAGTTTTAAGAGTATGACACGTCCAAAAGCTTAAACTCAATGTCAAAAGACTTCCAAACTCAAGTTTTTAAAATCCCTTAAAACACAGACTTCAAGGAGCCAAATTACACAGGCTCCCCTAAAAACACTATTCCAAATCTATATTGTTTTCTTTTTTCCCTGAAAATACCTTTTTTCTTTTTAATTACAATTTTATCATTTTCTTTGCACTTAGCCATGGAACTGGAGCAACTAATAGATTCATGTTCTTTTATTGGGCGTTCATAATTCAAATATTTTCCCTCACAGCTCCTCCTTTTATATTCAGATATTCTTACCCCTTGRTGATGTTTCTGTGTGTGATGTACTTCACATTCCATGCATATTTTCCCTTTCCAATAGGAAGGTGATGTTTTGATTCAGTTTTCCTATATGCTGGGATGTATCTGGAGGAAGAAAGATGTGAAACCARCAACTCATGCCTGGAGTTTTCACTGGAGCTTAGTGTACCAGTATTAACCCAATCTCCTATTGGCTCAGCTTTTAAGTGTCTCTAAAGATGCATTTCAGTAATTTAAAAACTGTAAGACATTTGAACTTTTATTAATGTTTTAGAAACTGAAATCACACACCTGGTCAAGAAATTCACCAAAGGAAGTAAGACTTCTATTTGTAATTAAGAAAATTGTAAGTAATGGCTAAAAGTCATTGCTGCCTGAGATGCCCATCTTTCAGACACCAGAGCCTGCTGGCTCTGCACGTTCAGGACACCACAATCTCAGGGTGTCACCCACCAGTCAGACACTCACAGCTCTCAGCACTGATGAGCACAGGTAACTAAGGCTCAATCCCACCTCAGTGACTTCCACTGCTCCATACAAAGGCTACCAATGAGAGCCATTTTTAAATGTCTGTCCAGTAATTCTTTTCTATACAGTGATCTTTAGTAGGAACAAATACATAATTATTATATTTTTCTATGCATTATATTTAGAAACAGAATTAAACATGTACATTTTAATCCAACAAACTATACATTCATTTTGAGCATTATATTGGATGAAGGCTACTGATGACAAGGTTTTCACARTTATAAAATAGAAATTAGAAGTCAAATGCAAGAAAAACCTCATTATTTGGAGAAATCTTTATTAAACATTTTAATACAATATTCAATATAAAAAAATGTGATGCATATGTASAGTTTTTAGGCAGGGATCTCAGACAAGGCATGTGGTTAAACTGATGTATTTTCTACTGAAGTTCAAAACATCTCTTTATTTATTACTTTACAAAGACTTAWTTAGAAAAAATGTACAATATCAATATCTCTCAGAGTTGTTAACAAAAATCTAAAAATAGAAATTCACTGTCTCATACACTATATAAAA
The DNA here is from genome assembly GCA_902810485.1 of Alauda arvensis. Classification (NCBI taxonomy): domain Eukaryota; kingdom Metazoa; phylum Chordata; class Aves; order Passeriformes; family Alaudidae; genus Alauda; species Alauda arvensis. Next base: position 294,811 of record CADDXX010000459.1, read on the forward strand.
TAAAAGCAAAGACTGCCTTCAATTTAACTTCTAACTTGTGAGAACATTTGGGTATGGCCAGTATCCAAAGTTTTTTAATATTCATTTGTTGTAACTATCTGTTGTTGATGCATTTATGCAAAAATTAAAGAAAACTTTCTTAAGTCAGTAGACTCTTTGATAAACTGCTGGTTCAATTCCAAAATATTTTTATATTTTASGAATTTTTACAGGAAATATGCACTCACCACTTTTAATACTGGCTGTTTATATACAATCAAGAAAGAACAATATCCTGGCTTATGACACATAAAACCAGTATACTTTTTTACAGTACAAGAAAATTACCAGAGGATACTTGATAAAATTTTATGACAAATTACATAATCTATGAAATGGCCCGCAAAAATGAGAAAAGTAAAATGTCATCTACTATCAAAATAATAATCTATTTACAAATATTCCATCTTSCTTCTGAAATTCTTTAAAAACAGCTGCTGAAAATACTAAGTAATTTTGCTCTGATGGAAAGCATTTGATTTGACAGGGATTTCTACATTAATTAATCTTACAGAAACATGTCCTTAACTTGTCCTAGAGACTTCTGAATGCAAAGTAAAACCACCACACAGTTTTCTAGTCCAGCACAATTTTCAATCCATKATAGCACCAGATCAGTTCTCTATCTCCAAATTTAGGCACACAGTCTGATTATGTAARATGTAAAAGGCAGATTGAGCCTTTGAAAACACAGACCCRGCAAACAAACAGACTAACAACTTTGGTACCCAACAAGGCCACCCCAGAATCATTACCATCTAAATGTAAATATTCATGTTACAATTTTACACTACCTTACTTCCATAGCTTGACTTTAATTTTAGTGATAATGACTACATGGTCATGTTCACAACCCCATCAGAATCCACAGTAACTGGTCCATGTAGCAGTTACCTGGGTGTTACTAACAGGAGGAGTCTGTCTATATGTCTGTATGTCTAAATGTACATACCACTACAAAATCGAAGAAGACTCTAAAAACCAACCTCCCTGTCAAACTGAGAACAGTAATATTGGCTTGCACAAAGYAGTCTGAGTTTACTGAAGAGCTCTTCCTCTCTGCTCCTGTTGACATAATTAATTACAAAAATGAGCACACAGCATCACTCTGACTACATTTTTCCAAGTAAAATTCACAAACTTATAGTAACCTCATCACTGCCTTTTTGAAGGATAGATGGAAAGTAGATTGCTTCCATCAACCTAAGCCAAGCAGCTTCCAGTGAAAAGCTTAGAAGCTCCACTTGTCCTTAGGTCACTAAGTCGTGCGCCAGGAAAACAGCAAACATAGCCAAGTATAATTCCCATTCCCAATCATATATAAACTAAAAATTCATAGAAACAGGTTGAATTCCTAAGAAAGAAACAAAGATTATTATTTTTTTAATACAGTCTCTGATCCCAGCCTCCCACAGAAACTGATTCCCACTGGATTACTTCCARTAACAACACATGATTATACAACATCTTCAGCAATTGTAGTGTCAAAAATTTGATAGTAAACTTGACTCTTCATTGCATCTCTGACATTATAGGACTTGATGAAGCATTCCAGCCACGGCAAGTCACCTATCAACAAAATCCAAATTACTCAATATTAATTTTTAATTTTTATAGGAGGCAAGTATAACTTGAGCARGATCTTAACTAGGATATCTAAATGTATACAGTAGTTAAGAAGAAAAATTAATTGTTGATTTTGAAATTCCAACTKGTATCTTTTAAGTTTCCCACAAGATCTGAAATGGTGTTCAGTGACAGTCTTCCAAGACTTGTCCTCCCTGCACCAGCACTGCACAAAMCACTTGGACCCAGCAGTCATGGCCACAGTATAAAATACATATATGTAAAGACTTTCCAATGATAAAAAAATCCTCTCCATGTGCCTCAATGAGACAATTTCACTGGTCTCAAAGAGAAAATCCTTTACCATCTTTAGTATAGGACAACTTTTTTTAATTATGGCAAAGACTCCAGGGTGATTGCAGTGGTCACTGACAGCCATGTACTTGGAGTATGCTCTGGAGGCTGGAGCTGCATCACACACCCATCTACCTCAAGACATGTGTAGTTAAGGCAGAGCTACTTTCTGCCACAACACATGCACTGCACAAAAATCCCTTTAAATGGATTTGGATTAAGTATTTACTTCCATGGATATTTCCCATGGCAAGGGATGCTCTAAGTCAGCACGTGCAATCAAAAGCAGGATRTCACCCAAAGCATGTGCCATACGCTGCATTTCCTTTCTGTTTTCCCAAACATGCTGTGACATTCAGTATGATGGTGTTGTGGTTAACTTCCATATGAATACAGATGGCATGTTAGTGCCTGCACAGGCATGACTGTATTCACACACCCCTGCATGCTACATGAGAATTTACTGAACCATTTCTTTCTCTAGRGTAGAGTTAATATGAAAGACATGTTTCAGAACAATTAAATTAACTCTGCTTTCAGGCTCCAGCATTTTTCTGTATTGAGTTTTACCTGTGCATAAGCTGAATTCTAAGACTTTGCAGATGCAATAGCAGATTGAAAGACCCCCTTCCCTTCCCATCCCTCCTTTAAAACAACAGCAAGCTGACCTAATTTTCTTCCTGGAGGACAGAGTGTATCCATGGCCATCTGCATCTTTTGCTGAAGAAAATTAYTAGATAAGATTTCAGAGGCAGGAATTTGGAAAAACTTCTCCTGAAAGAGAACAGAAGAATATTAAGTGTTGAAAGAGGTGTAAGAAATCATTAGCCAGAACCATGATTGCATGTTCTTTTAGGAAYTTAAAATCAGGTAACAGAGCAAAAGAATAGTTTAGTTTGAAAAAAATGTCCAGATGCAGAAAAAACCCAAACTGTCTGAAAAAATTAAGTCTGTTTTTCAGTACCCCTAAGTATTCAGGGACTACAGAAAGCACACGTGGGTCTCTATACATAACTGGCAGATATTCCTCAAGAACCTGCACAGCCATACAGCATCAGACAATGTTATGACCAGAGAGGATGGTCAGTCCCCCTCAACAGTCCCTCCCATCCTGAGAGAACAAAATCACTTGAAAACAAGGGGCAACCTTGGGGGTTTTGTATTTGTGGAACTCTCTTAATGTGAGTTTCATTTTTTGGCAATTTTAGAAAGTGTGGAAAAAAGGCTTATACTGTGGGGTACACTTCTGAATGGAGACAGAAAATAAAAAATGGAATAYAAAAATGTTAAATAAACATTTTTTTTGTCTATTACTAAACCCCACACAGTAAGCATGACTGAAAAAACTCCAAGTTCATTCTTTCCAAGTTTGTTACCTGGATCTCTAAAGGCTCATCATCTTATAACTTCTCAGAGTGAGCTAAGGTTTTTGGTAGTAATTTCTCATKTTTTAAAAATATACAACTACAGAATAATCTACCTCTGTGTAATTTTTGTATGTCATGTTTAATGGCAATGATCAGAAGTTAGCAGATAATCCAGCAGSAAAAATGACACAGGTAACTTTCTCTTCTCTCTCTTCAGTCTTCTGACTATAGAACTTTTTCATTTTTTTCCCTCACTGACTTTTCCTGYAAGGAGGAGAGGAAAGAAAAGCACTGTGTTCGTTTGGAAGTGCAACTGTGAAGCTGCACTTCAAAGCAGCCCAGTTCCTTCTCAGGTGGTGCTGAGTTTAGGCTTGGAAACTCTTGGCTTGTCTTTGAAGTACCACCAGCAGGAAGGYGAGCAGCTGGCACTTCAGAAGAAACTGTGGGTATTTTCCTGCAGCTAAACTGTAGTACAGAGCAGTATCTGATAAGAAAGTGAGCCACCCTGAAGTAAAAATTTTTGGAATTCTGCATCAAGAGATGGTTTAAATCTTTTCCCCCACCTTCCTTTTGCAGTTTAGTTTCTTGATATAAAAAAGGAGAAAGGACAGTAAAAGGAAAAGATGACTGGCTGAAATGGGGATTGTAGTCTTGATCTCCTTTGCTGTTAAAACACCATGTATTTAAAAAAAATGCATTTTTTCTGGCATTATTTTTACTTACAGTCTTAAAATTAAACAAGAAAGAGTATTATCCCTAAAGTCCCATTCAAAGTAATTTAATATAATAGTGGAAAATGTGCATATATATACACATATAACAACACTGCCGGGCAGAAAAAAAATCCCACTAAATTCTTTTTCTGTCCCATTTTCTAAACCCAYACTGCTGTGACAGGAAAACCATCCAGTCTTCAGTGTCTCAGGTAGCAGGAATGGTCTTAAGCTGCTTCAAAGAAAACTGAAGACAGGTTAATTCTAAAAGGTTAGTAAAGTAGTTGAATAAACTGCTTCTGAAATCCAAGATAAATATCTTTACAGATATAGCTGCCTAGGGAAAGAGGGCTACCTTTCCTCATGCTCATGTGAAACAAAAGTCAAGCATTACTGAATGGAGAGCTTCTACTGAGAGTTTAAAAAAGAGGTAATGAGATTTTAAACTGATGCAGAAGTTTGCTGCATAAATCCTGAAACATTCCTAGCATTCAACACAGCATTCGGGCTGCATAATTTAACATTGCAAATAAAAGAGAAATTCAGCCAWAAGAATGTATAAAAGTTTATGGAAATACCAAATAATCTATGTTCAAGMTTCAGTTTTGTCTTTATGTTTTAATATTCTATACTCTGTACAGTATTAACAACCTTATAGCATTGTAATTATTCCCACAAAACACTGCAGGTAAYAGAATGAATATTTGTGCACATACATTTGCCATTTTAAAAACAAATAAAATCCAAACTCACATCATCTGTAGAGCCTACCTTTACCTAGATTTACTTACATAATCAAAAAGGTATGCATTTAGTGCTCCTGTTTCATCAACCAGTGTGAACTTCATAACAAAAACATACTGGAGCAATTCAATGCCTAAAACTGAAGAAAAGAAAAATTGGTATTTCTGAGAGAATATGCAAGGCAAACTATAACAACTCAAGCTGAAAACATTCCTCTTTTAATAGTAACTGACTTTGAATATTGTCATTAGAAGTACAAATTAAAAGATGAAAACCTAGAGGCTCTGATGTCTGACAGCAAAATGTCATTTATCTCTTGAGACCACGCTGCAATTTTGCTAGAAACACTTTAATAGATGAGCCTATAAAAACACATAAAGATTTTTAAGCATTTATTCCCATGCTAGTAAAATAAAAAAGCTAGTATTTTCTTAGATCCCACCCTAGTGGGATCCTCCTACTCCTGTGTTCTTTTATCAATGGAAGATTAAAGGAGAGGTGCTCTTAATTCAGTGGTAATAAGAATTCCACCTGAAAATTATCCTCTGAGGAAAACAGTTTATTTGATACGATGTAGTAAAAGCTATCATGCTTGTTCAGAAAAAAAAAAAACCTTTGCTAGCAGTTCTGAAAGAATTCCAGTGCAAGTTAATGATACAGTCACTCCCTGACTGGGAGCAGTAACTGTTATGCTGCAAACATAAAATAACTGAAACAAAGTTACTACAGCTCTGCTCAGTCTTTTCAGGGTACACCTACTTAACTGGTAGTCATTCTATTCTATCAGTTCAACTGATCTGATGTTTGCAGGTTTATAATTTAGCCTGAAAAYACAGTTGATGGAAGAGTAATAYACATAAAATTATGTAACTGTCAGGAAGCATTAATTAAYATTGTTTTCATTTTGAGAATCAAATGTCAATAACTGCCAGCTATATATTACTTTACAATTATTTAATWGGATACAATTATGAGAATTTATTTAGAAAATCACTGTATTGTTGTATAGTTCTCTTCTTTTAGGAAGCGTTTACCAAACTTATATACTACTAGATATTCCAACTTAATATGWTAAGAACATGAATTGATGAACATGCAAATATTCTTTTTCCTTAATGCATTGCAAARTTTTTAACTCCAATTACATAATTTTAACATGTTGACTGCATGTAATAACACAAGGAACACATGAAGCACAGAATGAACATAATTGTTGCGGTATAATTCCTTTCATTTGAATATTATTTCTTGCAGACTCTCTGGAACATTAAGTTCACAGAAGATAAAAGTCTAACTTGTATGAATCATTAAATAAGACTGTCTTAATTCAGGTAAGAAAAACGGTATCTACAAAAAGAAAAGCAAGACTAACTTCTAGGACTGCAAGTATGTACACAGTTTAAATATCTACAACCAAAAATTCATGACATCTGTACTATCATAAGTRTTACTACTGATACCAATGGTGTAAGAAACTAATCAACATATAAAATCCTTTAATTCATACTGCAATAGTTCCAAAAGTAAATATGTTATTTCAACTGGTAAAAGGTGAATGAATTTTACAGCCGTAATTACATGGTYGCTGTACAAAACTTCAAATCAAACTATTTCACATCAACATTTTGCAATCAAGGCACAGAAGTATTCCAGGACAGTATCATGGCAGCTGACCTTGTGCTATTTCAGTTGGTTCCCATGATGGTAGCTGTTCTGCTGCAAGGGAACTTAGATTCTTCAAAGGCTTTGGAGTCGAACACTGCTTGCACCTAGCATTTAAAACAAGATATTGAGACTAACCAAACACGGATGTATTTATACCAGAAGCGTTCTGCACAAAAAAAACCCCAATTCTGATTTTCTTACACAGTGGAAATGCAGAAGTATTTCTATTGCTGCTTGAAGTAACTATTTCACCAGACACACCAGCTTTAGAGCACAACAAAACACTCAATGCCGCTTTTGAACCATCCGTGAGGAGAAATAAATCTAGAAAAGACCACTTTCAGTGATTGGACAGGAATAAAACTGTACATCAAGGCTGAAAGAGCTGGGGTTGTTCAGCCTGGAACACAGAGGGCTCTGGACAGACCCTACTGTGGCCTCTCAGTATATATAATGGGCTTAGAAGAAAGGCAGAGAGAGATTTTTAATCAGGGCCTGTAGTGAAGAACAAGGAGCARCATTTTTAAACTGAAAGAGGGTAGATGTAGATTGTGCAGAAAGAAGAAACACTTCCCAAAGAAGGAGCTGAGGCACTGGAACAGGTTGTCCAGAAACACTGTGGATTYCCTCTACCTGGGAGTGTTCAAGATGAGACTGGATGGAGCTGAGCAACCTGGTGTAGTGCAAGGTGTCTGTGCCCAAGGCAGGGGCTTGGATTAGATGATCATGAGAGGTCCCTTTCAACTAAACCACTCTATGATTCTAAGATCACTACGTTGCTAAACRTATGTTCAGATGCTGCTACTCACTTTGTAAAACCCATTACAGAGTTACAGAAGAAATTTGGCTTTGCCGTGTTGAGAATATTAATTAAGAATTGTTAAAACAATCTATTTTATTACTGGTGGATTTACAGCAATTATAAATTTTACACGTGACACAGTAAGCTAATGCTGAAAGTGGATGGAAATATTGAAGAACTGTTTTCAAAGTTTCTCCCATTCTCYTCAAGGAATGAAATTACAGAACAAAATTATTTGTTCCAAATTAAGCTTCTGTATTAGTATATTACAGTTAGAACTTAAAATAAGCATATTATCTTTTAGAATTATATGGAAAGCATGTACTAAAAATCAAATAAAAAAACTATCTCTGCTTAAGTGATATTAAGTCACTTTTTTCCTTTAAAAAACCCACTCAAACTCCAATAAAGTAACTTAACTGCAAAATTTGGTTTTTTATATGCAGTGTGTCTGTGTTTATTTTTATATATAAATGAATATACATGCAAATGCACACACATATAATTCATTCTACCATACAGAATCTTTTCTAGACTTTGCTTAGTATATGCCACTGATAAAACATGCATGAAACATAGCTCTGAAATGTCAGCATACTTGTGAGGTTCCTTCCTAAATATCCTATAAGCAATCAYAGAATATCTTATAAACCATTTACTTTTACAACCATTTGAAGAGAGAACAAGGTCAGAAGGTGAGTTGTGTGTAGCTGGGGAAATATATGGATTATGAAAGTGCAAGTAGAAATACTTTATATTGGTGAAGATCTGCCCCAGCGAGAGTATTCATTTACTGCCTTTATTTAAAAAAAGCTGTAGACAGCAATATCTGAAAAGGTCAAAACTATATATGACAGAGAGAAACAATTACCTGTATTCATTTCATGGATGGCCCTTATGGGAAACTTTAAGGTTCACATGAAACATGGAATATTTCTGCACAGAAATTGTTTTACTGCCTGCAGACCCAGCATAGCACCCCAYTACACTGTGCTCTGCCTGAACTGCTGAGAGAGAGGACTCAGTAGCTTGCAGGGAGGAGACTGGTATTTCTGAGCTCAGTAGCTGCAAGCTGCTGGGCACTACTGGGGGAACACACTGCTGACAGCTCTCMCTGAGCAGGGACATGGCATTGCATGGCAGATCACAAATACCAGACCTAGGTGTGGGTACTGYATTCCACAGTTTTGGAACTGTGCAATACAGAAGCCTGTGGAAGTCATCTCTACAGTGAATGACATCCACCAACAGCTAAAGCACTCTGCAGTGCTGTGGATCACAGTAACTTACAAATGGTAAGGAAAGGCTGTCCAAAATCTCTTACTGCTTCCAAACCTTAAGCTTTTCCAACACTAAGAAAGAGAATGAGTTGTAGATTGACAGGCTGAGATTRTTTTCTGGATCCCTATTTAAATATTAACTGTTATGTTGTGTATATATATAAAACCCCTCAGCATAGTTTTAAAAACAATGTATGTTTTGACTTTAGTCTAAGTGAGACCAGAAAATGTAAGATCGGGACTAGAGGAGGTATTTAGGTACTTTGCACTGCATGCGTGTTTCCATTTCTACAGCACACTGCCCTACCCATGCACCACAGACAAGACTGAAACTGGASTGCTGTATAATTAAGAGCTTAAGATTTACAGATCAAGCACCAAACTGCAGTCAGTSCTTTGATACCAGGTACCAAATGACATGGTATTTCATCCCTGATTTCAGTACTGTGGATCATGCTGTGTATTTTACATCACAGAATCTTTGGATAAGTTATCCCYTCAAGCACTGCAGTCTGAATTACTGAAGAAAATGTTATCTATTACTTCAACTAGCAAAATACCAGCAAATACTTTTAACCTACCCATAATATTTTACATTCCCTTGTAGAAGAAAAGGAGCRGAAAGATCTAATAATTCAAGATCATCTTCTGTGGATCTCACAGGAATAACACACTTAAATCTTTTTGAAAGCTTCCAGATTTCTTTTAGTGTTCCACCTATTAAAAAAACAACAACAACAACAACAAAAAAATTGTTTTCTTAAACAGTAGTGAGAAATAAATTGCGCAACTTACATTTCTCAGCTGATTTCAGGGCCTTCAATAATAATTGATATCCACTACCAAAAACTCAAAAATAGCCCTATACCTTCTCACTTTTACTCAGCAACAGACTCAATCAAGAAAAAAAGACAGACRTTTATCAAAGCAGATGCCTTAATATCTTCCTCACAGCTAACACCGTAACCAAGTGTTACACTGGTTAACTGTAACTAAATACAATTAGTATTATACATTTAGTTAACATCATATATATATTTAGTTAACTTTCATATAATTACTCCTTATGTAATGGTTTTACTAGCCATTTTCTTATAAAGAAATCAAAGCAACCAAACTGACCTTTTATTTGCATATATCCACACAGACGTACTTACTTGCTGACACTTTATTATCTGAAAATAGATTTACTGAGTTATATTGGTCAGCTGTTCTAGGAAAATGGAGAAGAAATAGATACTATTTTTTTTTTTTAAGAAGGAAAAGGTTAGATTGAAGTCAGTTGGGAACACATCAGAAATAAAGCAGCTATCAGAACTAATCCATTATAAAAGAAAGCAGAAAACTGAAGGGGTTTTGTCATTGACCCTCACACAAAGGACCACCTGACTTACAATTGCTTATTCACATCACTACTTGAGCACAAYTGAAGRCTTTGTTTTGAACTTTGAATGGTGCTATATGCAATTTATTATTTTTATTACACAAAAATTCCTCAATAGTATTCCTGCTAAATTGCTTTGTTTAAAGGTCAGTGGCTATTTCTCTTTCCTGAAGAAATCTGATAAAAACTGCACCAAACCAAAAATCTCACACTGAGAGAAGCTCTATTAATCTGAAACAACACTGACATCCAGAGGCTGACAAATTGGAGGCTTGTGTTACCAGAAGCTTTTCAAAACTTTCCACATCAATACTAAAAACAGGCTTGTTTAGAAGACTTTACAAGTTTTTAAATCAGAACTGAAAAACCAGTAAGCACAGCTGGAAAAAAAAATATTCAGATGTTAATTTTAACATAATTAAAAATAAACAATATTGACATAGTTTTAAAATACACAGAGGCATCTAACAAGACCTTCACAGACTACCATCTCCTGTTTGCAACAACARTAACTTACAGTTTCAGCTCAGGTTTTTTTTTTTCTTTTCTTTGAAAATGCCTTTATGTACATCACTACTTACTCTAAATACAACTTCGACATGTCTTTACTTTGTACATACACAGAGTGGACTCAGTGCTGTAAGAATTGATATATTTGCAATTCACCTTACCTTCTATCATAATCAAGGTGTTTTCAGGATGTTGAAGCATTTCATCATGCTTCACAAAATGGATGGCTATTTCCCTCTGTTCCTGGTCTTGTGCGGTCCATGTTACAGATTCATACCAGGATGTATTCTGTAATTCTGGGTTTGGGGCAGTACCGGCAGAGCCACGTAGAAYGACGGCAAAGTCATCTCTATCTGGAACTTCTTGCCTAAAACCATTWCCAAATTAAGTATGTCCTAACAGCTTCTCGTTAGGCAATCTACCAAAAATAAGGATGACAGTACTCCAAATAAATATTAGAATATAGTCATGAGAGTTAAAGTACATACAGGAAAAATATCCTCATTGTTTTATCAGCTTAAACATTAAGAGTTGTACAGTATACTATGACTTTCCAAGTTAATAAATATGCTAAGTAATATACTAACTTACCTAGGAGCAGAGGCATCCTAATTGCTACATCCCAACAAATGAAAATCCATGGAAAACCAAACCTATCAGCTTTATGTGATTTCAGCTGGACCTTGAAAGGGCCAAAAACTGCATACCATTTCATTAGAGTGAAAAGACTACATAAACTTATATAATTTCAAGTTATGTTTTAGTCTGTTTGGCTTCTCATAAACTGAGGGAGAACAAATTAAAAAAGGACAGGACCAGAAYAGCTTCACATAAGTACTGTCAAGGGAAAATCTGCAACTCTGCACCGCACAGTTTCTATCCTGTCCTGCTGGAGTGCACCATTTGTGCATTTCCACTTGTCATACACAGAGAAGCAGTAATGCAGGCCATCCAAATTACACAAATATTACAGAATCGATTAGGTTGTAAAAGGTTTCTGAGAGTGTCCAAAGCAGGGCAGCAAAGATGGTAAGGGCCTTGAGGGGAAGCTGTATGAGGAGCAGCTGAGGTCACTTGGTCTGYTCAGCCTGAGGAGACCTCACTGCAGTTACAACTCCCTCATGAGGGGAAGAGGAGGGGCAGGCACTGATCTATTCTCTGTGGTAACAGTGACAGGCCTCAAGAGAATGGCCTGAACTTGTGTGATTTCCCTGATATTTCTGGATCCAGAAAAGATGCCTTGCCTGGAAGACACACTTTAATCAAAGATATTTTATTAATTAATTTGGAGACTATTATACCTCTTTGATTATCGTATTTTAAAACTGCATTAAAGAAACACTTAGGATACCTCTATGCAGCAATGGTATGTAAAAAACAACTGCTGCATTTGCAAATAAAGAAAAATTACTGTTTTGAAAGCACTCAAAGGATTCTATAAATGGAACTCATGCGATGACTTAAAAATTTCCTACTTATTATCAGTGAATTTTAAATCTTTGCACAAAATGGTATATATTTACATTCAGCTCACACAAAAAAAAACTTGGAAACACACTGAAAGTCTAGGCATCCCAAAACATACAGACCAATTCCTAGTTACTTCTACTGTGTGAAACACTTACAAAGAGTTGCATTTGGAACAATGAAGTTTAACAGACTGATGGAGCTTTTGGGGTTTGTAAGTTCTCAGCTTGGCTCTAATGCGATACTGTTGAGGAGCTGTGCTGTTTRTTATAGTTTTCAGTTCTGTGTTACTCAAATCCTGATGATCTGTCAGTACTGCAAAACAATACACAGAGGAGATGAAAAAGCACCATATGTACTATTAATCACCATCATATTTGTAATACCAGAAATGGCAACCATARGTATGCACTTTCCCCTAATTTCCCACTTTTCTTTCCTTCTGAGCTGCAGCCTTAGTTTTATCAGTACAACTTGTTATTACAGTCAGTAAGATAAACCACATCAGGCTTCAGGAGCATGGTGCACATCAGAGTACAAAAACACAACATATAAAAAAAAAAATGAAAGTAGAATATACAAATATGCTCTATTCCTTTTAAGAACTAATAAACCAAATACAACATACATGCATTTATACTCTTGGAATTTATAATCTTAGAATAGCTCTTCCTGTAATAACCTTTAAGATAAAACTACTTTTGTTCTTTAGTAAAATTAAAATTTACCTTAAGGTCAAAATGTTACCTACCTGTAACAGATAACTGYTGACATCTCTGTAAGTGCAATTCAAGATCTAAAATCAAGAAGAATTTCCTAATTATTTTCCTTCCTTCTTTTCTTTTTTATCATGTGGACACATACAAACAGGTAGGTAGATAGACAGGTAGAGACACACACAAAACCAAAAGATGAACAAATGAAAATGAAAATCCCAATAATGTATGAAAACAATAAAACAACAAACAAGCAAAAACAAAAAAACAGAAAAAGTAAGCAGGAGACATACACTGGATATCAAGACTTAATATACTATAATGTTAGCATATATATTAAATTGAAATGCTTATCAAAGTAAGCACTKTTCAGAAGTATACTGTGAATGATCTGCTGACATAAATTGTATTCATCCCCTGTAATMCTTCTGGACAAGAACATAAATACATTATTCTAAGACCAATACACTGCCTGGTCCCCACTCTGAACAATGTCTAATACACACAGAGTGTGCAGTAAATAAGTAAATAAAAATTTTCAGCTATGGACTAGACATGAAGTATTTGTTTATCCTTATTATTCTAAAAGGTTTTTTCAACCTTTTAGAAATGTGCTATGTTTTTATGTTAATAATGGTTGAGTAACACAGATTTTTAAAAGCTAGAAGCAAAGATACAGACTATGTCCAACCAGATTAAAATTCCCTTTTAGTTATTCTTATCCAGGGCTAAAAATACCATTCAGAAAATAATACAGGGTGTGTAGAACTGTCTATAAGATTTCACTATTCCACGGAAATGCATCCTACACCTCTGCCACTGACACAACTTTCCACCTAATGGCTTAAGAAGGGCTSCTCAAGAGGCAGCTGTTAAGCAGCATTTTCAGTGTCTGTCCCTGCAGAATCKCCCTTTAGAGGGAGGCACTTACATAACTCTGCTTTGTGATCTAATACAGTATGATTAAAAACACCATCTGTGTTTAAGAATTTATTAACTGACTCCAACAAAAGTATCTTTCCATGTAATATGAAATGCTTGTGCTGGAAGACAGAAAAAGTAATGTAAATTTCCAGTCTAATAAACCGAAAGAATTCTCTAAGGCTTTGAATGTGAAAGTAGCATTACACACTTAGGGAAGCAGTTATTGTGACCTTATCTTGACCATGTGTATATATATATATATATATATATATATATACATATATATATATATATAAATAATAAGAAAGAGAAAATCAGCTTTCAGTTGCTCTTACCTGTAACATTGCCAAAAGTGCTGTCCACGTCCATTGAACACATGCTTTCCATATTCTGACTGTCTGTCAGATCCACAGATTCTAAGAATCTAAAGATAAATGGCTAAATATTTTATAAGCTAGAGAAATCTTATATATATTGTCATACACACACACATATGTGTACAGGATTACACAGACACTTAAATGAAACCTATTTATTATCAACACACAGGTATAATGTYCAGACATAAATGTTCCAGCAGAGACATAAAACTCAACTGAGCCAGAAGTTTCAGGAGATGATATTAATGATGCAGATGAGACRCTTTCTAAATCACTTCTGGAACATTAAACACAAAACAGTGCCAAAAGAAATATGTATTACTGGAAACAGAATTCCTGACAATGGAATGTGGAATTTGCTTACTTAGCCTTTCCTAAGGAAAAAAGAAGAGTTTATAACCTTTGGAAGAAGGGGTAGATTACTCAGGAGGATTACAAGGATGTTATACAGGCAGAAGATTGGAAGTGCCAAAATCTGACTAGAACTTAATATGGTTACTGCTGTGTGAGACAACAAACAGAGCTGCTCCAAATATATCATTGACAAAAGGAGGGCTAAGGAGAATCTCCATCCTTTACTGGATGTGGGGGGAAACAGTGGCAAAGGATGAGGAAAAGGCCAATGTACTTTATGCCTTCTTTACCAACATCCTAATAGTAACACCAATTATCCTCTAAGTATCCAGCCTCCTGAGCTGGGAGAAAGGGATGGGGAGCAGAATGAAACCTGCATAATCTAAGAGGAAATGGTCAGTGAGCCACTACACCACTTCCACACAGGTTTAAGAGGCTGGCTGGGATCCACCCATGTATACTGAGGGAGCTGGCAGAAGTTTTCAAAAAGCCACTTTCTATCATTTATCAGCAGTCCTGGGTAAGTGAGGAGGYCCCAGCAGACTGAAAATTACTGCAGATGGTTACCTACAAGAAGGGTCAGAGGGATAATCCAGGGAACTACAGGCCTGTCAGCCTGAGCTCAGTGCTGGAGGTCATGGAGCAGATCACCTGTGTGCCACCACGCAGCACATGAAGGATACCCAGGGCATCAGACACAGCAAAGCAAGGGCTTATGAGACATGTTCTGCTTAACCAGCTTCATCTCCTTTTATGACAAACTGACCTGCTTAGTGGATGAGGTACCCAGACCTTAGTAAAGCCTTTGACACTGTTTCCCACAGCATACTCCTAGAGAAACTGCCTGTCATGGCTGGGACAGGYGCATATTTGCTGGGTAAAAACTGGCAGGATGGCTAGGCCCAGAGAGTGGTGGTGAATGCAGTTACCTCCACTCACAAATGGTGCTCCCCAGGGCTCAGTACTAGGGCCAATTCTGTTTAATATCTCTATCAACGATGAGGACAAGGAGACTGAGGGCATGGTACCCCCAGTAAGTATGCAGGTGACCCCAAGTTKAGCAGGAGTGTTGATCTGCTGGAGTGTAGGAAGGTTCTGCAGAGGACTCTGGACAGGCTGGRCTGATGGCYRAGRCCAAGTGTATGAGGTTCAGCAAGGTGAAATGCACTTGGGTCAGAACAACCCCATGCAGTGCTGCAGGCTGGGGCAGAGTGCTTGGAAAGAGGCTCAGCAGAAAAGGACCTAGTGAAGAGGCTGGAACTCAAGTCCTGTGAGGAGCAGCTGAGGGAGCTGGGATGGCTTAGCTTAGAGGAGAGGAAGCTCAGGGGGAACCTTATCAGTTATCTTGACAACAACATGACAGGAGGTTGWATTGRGGTGGGGTCAGCCTCTTCTCCCAGGCAACAAGTGACAGAAGGAGAGGAAACGGCTTCAYGTTGTGTCTGGGGAGATTTACATTAGGTATTAAGAAAAATTTCTTTAGGGAAAGGGCTGTCAAGCATTGGAAAAAGCAGCTCAGGCAAGTGGTGGAGTCATCATCCCCAGAGGTGTTTTAAAGTCATGTAGACATGGCACTTAAAGACAGGGTTTAGTGGGGCACTTGGACAAGGCTTACATTTGGACTTGAAGGTCTTTTCCAACCTAAATGGTTCTGATACCTTGTAAGACAGTTTAGTAAAGAATGTAAATTATCTGCTTCATTTTGAACATCTTTAAATCTCACCACTTTCAAGTAGTACATATACACGTTTAAAATATGCATAATTAGAATTAAGGTAATTAAAATAAAAATCTTGATCCCTACTGTATTTTAAATTTGAAAAAAATTGCCTTTATTTACCTMTCCCTCCAATACTCTTCCTCTTAGCAGTGCTAAAGACAGATTCTGTTCTTGAGTTTCTGGTTCTTAGGTACATTTACAGTTCTAAACTGTACAGCTGTTAGGTTAGCCTTGAGTTTTCGAGAATAATCTAGAGAAAACCAAACATCTACTAATAGTACTTACGCTTTTAGTTCCTTAACATCWGGGTTACTTTCTGGCAAGACTCCTATTCCTCGACCATAACAGGTGCCCCCATGCAGATGAAATTCTATATGTGAGACATCTTCATTGCTTGCTTCAGCACTTGCTTGTTTTGGGTGAATACTGTAAATTCTCAGAAAACTTCCAATCTGAAAGGAAAAACAAAACAAAACAAAACAAATCAAAACACAAAGTTAGTCAGTTACATGGAAAATTCTAGTGCTCCTGAAGCTTCTTCCCTGCATTAACTGAATCACAGAACGGCTAAAGCTGGCAGGGACCTCTGGCAATTACCTTGTCTAGCTCTTGTGCCCAAAGCAGAGTCAACTAAAGCAGACTTCTTAGGGTTGTTTCCAGCTGGGTTTTAAGTATTTTCAGGTATGGAAACTGCAAAACCTCTCTGTGTGATCTGTTTGTTCTGCTTTATCAGAAAACATTACTGGCAGCAAAGGGTGATTCAGAACCAGAATAAGCCTTCTTAGTAAATCWAATTCTCAAACAGACTTCAGAAGACAGATCAAACAAGTCAATACATCCCTTTCCCGAGGGCACAATTTGCCTTCTGTATTTCCAAGACAGCCCCACAGAGACTGACATCCTGTGGTTTGTCCTGGGAATAATCACATTTAGCAATTTGACCTCCTGCTCATCRTTGTGCATGGCTTACTACGTGTACACAAATATATTATTTACACGTATATACAAATATATCTGCTTACTCAGATTTCTCCATCATATCTTACTCTTACATTACAGAAAACATTTTTTTAGCACCAGGACGAAAGACACTATTCATTAGAAACTGAAAGATCCTGGCACTTTTCCTATCTCTGTTAGATCTCCTCCAGAAAATGGACAATATGCTGCCTGTTTTGCTGAGAATGATTTTGTGTTTTCTGAAACAATTTTGTCAAGTTACAAAAGCAGACTTAGGATAACTTATACAAGSACCTATTAAAAAGGAAGCTATGGAGTGGTGAACACTGAACACATCTTTATAACTTTGCTTTTATTTCAAAATACCATTCCCATTATCCCCAAAGAAAGCCCACACACCAAACCAAACCAAACGACCAAAGCCCAATGTTCTAAAGGCAGATRAAGTGGAGACTCAATTACACAGTTACCAAATTTTTTTTAAAAATACATAATCTGAGATCCAGCTAACAGCTGCCAAGCTACACACACTCAATAACCTGGTTTTACATTAATTCTAAACATCTTTTTAAAAGCCTCATAGAAAGGAAAATTATTTTAAATTTACTTAAATTAAAATTAATATTACAACAGTCAGGTTATTAAGYTGTATTTCAGCTTCAGATCTAATTTTAACCAGTGGAAACTGAAAAGGTGTTCCTATTAGATTGGATTGGTCACATCATAACACAACACTTTTAAACACACGTATATGTGCACAAAAGCAGCTGGAGTAGCAACCTGTGTCTAGAATCCTCCTCTGTATCAAGGAACAAACTATGACTACATAATGCTRGTATCAAACTGCTCTTTTAAACAATAATCATACATGAAAAAGGTAGCRTATTTTCCAACTGAGGCAGCAGAGACATGAAAAGTGCACTTCAGCCCACACCTATTTTGCTTCGGGCGTGGAGCTCTTACCAGACTTTTAATTGATCTGCACTGTTAGTAGGCTCCTCATTTTGTTCATTCAAAGCACCACCAGGACAGCCTGTGCATTTAGATGGCAGTTAAGAGGCTTATCCAAAGACCTTTTTTTTTCTCCTTTCCAGATGCTGATTTCACTTAATTATGAATATTCAAAAAAGCAAAGGACACTCATATCATAAGACTAATCTAATGACTATGACAAATGTCAAATGACTATGACAAAAAAGAAAGTTTTTTTAAAAGTTTCTTACTTAAGTTCCTCTTATAGACTAACCTTAWGTAAATAAAAKKGTCAAGCTACTTCCCAACTGCCAAGAGTAATTTGCATACAAGCAGAAAAAAATTGAGTTTAATTGACAAATTTGTTTTAAAATATAGTATATAAAAAATAAGTATTTTCTCTATGTATAAATACAGGAAATTAAATATGGGAGAGGAGAGCTCAGAAGTCAAGAATATAAAATGCCATCTGCCTTATAAACTTGTGTGCTGAAATKCACAGRRAAGTCAACCAAGCTACATGCTTTAGTGCAACATTCACTTTGCAAGATTTATCATCACTACAAATCAATCTTCTAAGCATTTATTAGATCCTTTTCTGAAAATGTTATTATTTTATAAATTTTAATATCACTTCAAACCACAAAAATGAGATGCATAATAATCAGTATTGCCAAATACTGAACAAGTCTGTAAGGTTCTGAATGTCAGCCCAGAGATGCCTGGGTGGACAGTATGCTGTTTCTGTRGATTCCTTTGGGAGGCAGCCTTGCTTACTGTAACAGCAGAGAGCAGAAGTGGATGCTATGGATAAAAATGTTATTGTATTTCTACTGTTYACAGAACACCAACAGACTGAGCTCTTTATATACCCGACTCAGAAGAAATTGTGATCTACATTAAAGTAAACACCATGATTTTCAGAGCCATCACTAAAATCTAGTATAAACCCAGCTCTTTACTTGATTTTACAATTCTGTTTATGACCTACCTTGTTTAGAGGTTCATTTAAAAGTTAAAGTGAATAAAAACATTTCTTGCACTAATATAAGATATACTGATAACCTTTTTCAGTCTAATTAAAATATGACTATTTACAGAATACATATTAAGGCTAAAGAGAATTGAAATGCAGTTCCCTGTAAATAGTTAACTAAAACAACTTTTTAGCACAGGAAATTCTCATGATTATTTCAAAACATATGGGGTTGTGTTCACAATCACATTGGCATTCAGTGAATTCACAACAGCATGTGTCATTGCAGGTAAATATTCMTGTTTGTCCAAAAAGGCACAAAAATCTGTCTTTATCTACAGGAATCACCTAACAAATTTATCTGTACTCTTTTTTTTTTGCCTATATTTATGGCTGATTATATTCAGTGAGATTTCTCTATCATCCTTTTTATTGCATCAACAGTCTAAACTTACTGAGTAAATAGTGCAAAACTTCTCCTGCAAATGCGACAAAGCATATACATGGCATTTGGGCACCATCCTGGGCAGTAAGAACTACCAACTTAAATCCATTTAAGAGCTTGAAGAACTCAAGAGTAGTGAGTAAAAGACAGAAGTGGGGAGAATATAACTCACATGTTGAAGAAATGTTACCTAGGTCTGAAAAATACGAAGCTAGATATTGCAGCCATGTAGTATCTAACTTTAGTTGTATGTTGAAAATGTGACTCTGGCACTAGAAAAGCAAACTTCTTAGTCCAAATTACTACCATGAAAGATGTGACATGGTATGGTGGGAGAAAAGAGCTGAAAATATACAAATTCTACATCTGAAGATATGTAACACAAAGCAAATACTGTGAAACGATGGACTAGGACTCGTATGTATGCTCCAGGTTAATTGTTTTAATTGCAATATCCATAATTACCCATTATCCATAAAACGCATGGCAACACAGAATTGATGGCATCAAGTCAGAACATGAATGCACTGGCTTTGGTGAAAAGACAGAAATAAAGAAATCTCTGACCARCTGGGGGCAGCTGGACCCCTGCTGTTCTGACCACTGACACTCACCTTGATGCTTACCACCTAAGCAAAATGCCCCAGATGGAGAAACTCATGTCACAGACCTATTCCCAAACTGCATGGCAAAGTCAGCGAACCCTGAGTAGTTCCGGAAAACTGGCAAAAGGCTAAAGAATGTGGAGCAACTGTATTCCAGACAGTTGTAGGCTGGGGTTCCTCTCAGTTCCYGAGAAAGCCTCATCTATATCAGATACACTGCTAGAGGAAGAAGGAAATTCAAGCAAAAGCAGTGAACACAATTTTCTCTGCTTAGTTGTAGGTCTTGCCAYACCCTTATGCTCCAGGTAATAATCTGCTTCAGAGATGAGATTTCTGGARTTTCTTTCTGTGTTCTGTTAAGGCATCAAGTGCTGAAAAGCCACAATACTGCCCAACAGGAAAGGGAGGCCAGTAAATATAGGGGAAAAAAGTCTACTTAGAGCATCAACGGCAAGATACCTTCCACGTCCCTTTAACTACAGTTCTCTCCACTGAAATTTTGACTATTTTTCGTCTTAGAAAATGAGATAAAGTGCTCACATCTTCAGTGTTCTCCGGACAGACGATCTAAAGAAGTTTTTAGCAAACTCTKTGCAGCAATATCCCTGACACTTGCTCAGGATTTGACAAAAGTTCCCTGTAATATATTACCCACTTTCTCTGGCATGTAGTGCTTACACTCAGAGCTTCCTTGTCTGAACATGTGCCTACAGATAAAATTTAAAGATAAGAACATGTATTTCAGGCTTTTTTTTTTTTAAATCTGTCTTTCTTATTATCAAGGTTGTGCCAAACATATTGCTCCTACAAAAAACATCATTTCCAAGCTGCAAATGTCATTGCAAATGGTACACAATAACAGGGGATTGTAACATAAAAATTCTGTAACAATTTACATCAAAAAAGGCCACTCTAAGCTAGTTTTAAGTGAGGAAGAGAACACTGAAAAATAGTGCACTTTTTACTGTTTCTGAAACCCCAAACTGGCAAAATATCTAATTGGGAAGGTGCATGTGGATACACTGAACACYTGCCAGTTCTATACTGCTCTACAAATGAATTTAAAAAAAAAAAACTTTGCAGAACAATAGCCTGAACTCAATAACATATCATGCATATTTCGTTTATACTTTTTTATGATATTACATGATTTCCCTAAGTATTTAAAAGCCTTTAATAAAAATCCTCCATTTTAGGAAGAGTTCCCCCCAAATTCTATATGCATGTATATACACATATGCATATATATATAAATTATTCTGTGAAATACAATTAATTCTACATGTTGCAATCTGAAATCAATAAATATTTCTGAAATTTATTTGTCAGCAAATCAGCCCTTTTTCTCTGATAACTCCGCTAAGACAAGCAACTAAAAAGTGGTGTAMAGAAATTATCTAATTTGAAACTTCTACAGCTTGCATGACTGAAACTACTGCAACTCTGCATGTAGACAGAAGGAGAAAAACACCCACAAGGGGTCAAGGGGTATTTCTTAACAATTTCCTTTGAAATTATTAAAGCTTCTACTACACAGTGCAGCAAAGGTAAAAATGCTTCAGAAATGTGAAAAACCAAGTGGATAGGAAGTAAAAAATTGATAGAGAGGACAAAGACATCCCACGTATCACACACTCAATATGTGATTCAATTCCYGAATATAAATGGGGGAGAATAATAAAGGGAGTATTATCAGCTACTCAAGAAAATATGTTTTATTAATATTAAAATACTTCTTTCCTTCATATTCAAAACATACCATTTCACTAGAACATGAGTTTTTTTACACCAGTTAGCAAAAGAAAACATCTGGAAGAGAACTTGTAAGTAATGAAATATTTCTATCAATTTTGCTATGAATTTTTACACACATTCTTACACTTGTTTTGCTATCTGGAATTTACTTATGAATGRGTGTTAATTTATCAAAATGAGTTCATGTCTGCACATAGACCCAGCATAACAAAAGTTTATCACTTGTCTTTATTTTCTGGTAAATGTTTTCTTAAAAATGATCTTGAGTATAGAGGGCAAGACGTGAAATGAAAGATGCATTCTTTGCCAAGTTCCTGTATTCAGAAGCAAGATGGCAGTATTGCTGAAGATCTGTTTAATTAYGTTGTTGTTTTCTCCATCTATGCATAATCAACATTAGTGACCTACTAAATGAAGATTGCATTGCAAACTGCAGATGCTTATAGGACAGAAAATCTTCTATTGACTTTAGAATTAAGGGTCTTTAAGAGGACTACAGGTCTAACACTGCATTGTATCATTTAAAAATAATTCTAAAGCATATAATACATTTTCTGAGTGCACTATTTTCAYTGTATTATCTATTATATTTCAGTGTCTGGAAAGTGCTTAATTGGAAGAATATTTTTTATGGTAATTTGCAGGTAAGGAGCCTGTTTAACACATGTTGAAGAAGTTYTGCATTCAAATAAAAGGTATGGGAAATACAGTGAAAGAAAAAGAGGCACATGAAACTAATTATAGCAGAACTGAATTGATGCGTTCTCTGAAGTGATTTTGAAGCAGAAAACAGGCTACAAAAAGAGAGTGAAATACCAAACTGCACATTACCTTAAGTGATTCTGCCAGTTGTACATGATTATCATAGACTAGAATGTCCACAGCTAGATTTCTCAGCTGATGAAGAAGCACTTTGTCTCCTTCCAGGTCTTTTGCTTCCACAGGCACCTTCCATGTGGGGTAGGGACATTCAGTGCCATCCCAAACCTGCAATGCAAATGAACTATTTCCACRTGCTCAGAATACTTTAGATTCAGACTTTAAATAGCTTTTTTWAAAATTATTTTGATTTAAAATTACTAACAATAATAGAGCTGAGTTGTARTTTCAGTCTGAAAGTCCTTAAAACACTTGAATTAGACCTTACGGGATTTTTTTAAGTTATTACTACTTAGAGAGCATTAAATAATGTCTACAGAGAACATAATCACGTGCTAAGACCTGGAATTTGTTAATATTTAAATAAAAAAGATAAAAGACAGCTCTAGCAAAACCTTAGCTTTTATCCAGCACAGAATGACACAATAGTCTGAGCTGGAAGGGATCCACAAAGATCCTAAGTCTGAAGTGAATGGTTCACAAGGAGATTGAACCCTCAACCTTGGTGCTCTCAGCATCATGCTCYGACCAGCTGAGACAATCTCAGGGTCAGCTGTTACAACTATCAGAATCCATCATATGCAGAACTGTCTGTAGTTAATATTTTAATTCTGCTATGGGGGCTTTTTAACCACTCCAGCAAAAGACTGAGTCTGCATATATTGACCTTATTACTGATGATCTACTGATGATATCAGCATACACTGCTAGTTATCTAGGACATATTAGAAAAATATCAGTGCTTAACCTATATTTATTAACACAGATTCTAAAACTTGTTTGCCTAAAGCTAAATCCTTGRTATACTCCAAGTACTGAAATATCAGTATTTTTCAGCTATCAAAGTGTTGTGAAAGACAAGTTCACTGACAGGCTTAACACCTTAAAACCAAAATCTTACTTCTTAACCCAAACATTATTCTGTAAACTATAGTTTCCTGAGTTTCTGAAAATATACTCTTCTCAAAGACTCAGAAATAATGGTTTGATATACTGGCATAGTAAAACAAAAATCYAGAAGCATTTGGACTATACTTCTGAAATGGTGCTTTTGATAGGATTTCATAAATATAGGTTCAATAGAAGAACGTATTTTCCAATTTTCAGACAGTTTGTGATACCAAGGTGCTTTGTCCCATGAGTTAGGCACTGCAGAGGGCAAGAAAAAAAAGACATTAAAGCCTAATTTTTAAAGGATTTCTACCCCTTATGCTTAACTGCTTTGGATCAACAGACCACAGGAAAAGATCTAAGAACCAGCAAAGCCATGTATAAATGCACTAAGAATAACTCAAGGAATACACAACCAAAATCAAGAGATAAAAGAGAAAGCTGTTCACAGTGAAAATGACCCATGACATCAAATTATGTTGCCAAATAAGAGTATATTCTGAAGGACCCAGATAATGAGGTGGTATATGCTGCCACAGATTAAAAAAAGCCTGTTATCTTCTGATCCTGCACCATGAAATACTTAAAACCACCTTTGAAAGAGAAGTTGTCTATTGCTTGAATTATCACATCTTTTCCAGGACTCAGCTTGCAAACAGATTTAGTGCATATATATCACAATTTAGTTACTCTGACAAAGTAAAGAATCTTAGGTTTGTTAAGCTTTCCATTATTTTTCAACTGGTTTTGCTTGGGACACTTGGGTAATTCTACTCTGGAGAGATGATCTGAGAAATGGATTTAAACAACCTGCATGCTTCCTGTTCAGATAAAAAGACGGTGACTTGGTTTAAGATGTCCTTTGCCAGAGGAACTAACAGGGCTGGCACCAGGGCACCTTTTAGAGGAATTTATAGGCTAGTGAAGTTTCTTAAAAAAAAAAAAACCTTTCAAACGTAGTTGGGTTTGGGTTTTTTCTCACACAAATATGAACACACAGAAAGCTCTCTACCTCAGGAGCTTGGCAGCTCTACCTCACACAAAGCATGAAAGTATCCTGGTTTCAAAAGTGAATACTGGAATAAAACCTAAACTGGTTAAATTGATTCTGAATAAGAAACAACAAAYTGTTCTATTATTAGTCATGACCAGACTGGAGCTAAAGAAAAGTTAGTGATAACATTTCATCACCACGGTTTGAAAACACTGAAATGGGAGAGACAAAATACCTGTTTCAATCTGCAGMAGAATATGCTCATTGTACTTACCTTAATGTACACAATTTAACTGACAGACAGAAAGGAAGAACAATAATAAAACTCTTATGAAAGACATAAATGACAGCATGATTTCTAGTGTGTATTTTTTTGTCTCCACCGATCTGAATAACAAAATCCTCAGAAAATGGTAAACGCTAACAGGTCAGTGATACCATCTTTATGCCATGTCCAACTTYGCTGCTCTGCAAACAGTAAATAATTTATCAAGTGTAATTTAAAAGTTATGCTACAGGTGATTCACAAAATTGCTGAATTTCTTWAGCTGTCTATGAAGCACTCTCCACTAGGTACATGATATCAATGCTTAAAATAATAATGATTTTTTATAGCATAATCGACCATTAATTTAACTGATATACTTAGAATAAAATAAATGTAAATCATTATTATAAGATGCATAACCAAAATAATATAAAAAATTATATTTAATGATCACTCAATTTGAGCTGGTATTGAATTGGTTGTTTTGTTTGATTTTTTAAATTTAGTAAATCAAGAAAAGAATCAGAGATCTGTCTACAAGTTTTTAGAAAGGTTTCTTTTCTATCACAACCAGTATTTGATATCAAAAATGGATTTTGCCATTGTTGAAAAATGGAGGAAATTAGCAACAGAATATTACTGTAGCATTCTTAAGCTTGTCTAATGTATTTACACACATACTTAAGTATTTAAAATTTTATGCTAAAAAATTGATCTACCATTATTTGACCTCAAACTTTTACCTTCCTATGTCTATTCTAAGATTTCCCCAAGTCATCACCTTTACATACAAAAGTGACAAAATCGACTTCAGGTCTTACAACACTGAAAAGTGTGCAAAGAAATAATAATTTAAGAAAGCACTTGTCCCTGTCCTTGCAAAAGGTCCTCCAATACTGAAGATACACTTATTAATGAACAACTTAATTACAGCCCACAAAGTCATGAAAATTTACTGGGTCTCATTTGACATCTATTTCACAAGACCTAATTAAATGGAAATATTTGTAGCAGTTGCAGAATATGTTATAGTATGCACTTAAGGTTTGTTTCTGTGTAGTAATGCATTGTTCTGTATGAGAAAAATCTTTGCTGCTTCAATGAAGGAATAATGCCAAGTGCTAAAAATATTGTAGCAGTACAGTTTAACACAGCAAAACCAATATATAATTTTATGAAGTCATAAAGTAGAAAACAACAGCTTGATTATTTCTCATGTTTTAACAATCAAGTAAAAAATAAATATAGGAGTTTTGGAATAACACCAGACTGATACATCTGAACTAAAACTAGGAATAATATAGAAACCTCCTTTTTATTTAGCTAATGTTAAGGACCACCTTTAGAATCTGGTCCCCTCTTCCACGGCATTTTGCATTTTGTATTTTCAGTGAGCACTGATGTCCAAAGTGCTTATGTATAACTAAAAGAACCTACCTGAAATCCATCMTGATAACATAACCCTTTCATTCTTTTCTAGGCAGTGCTATTTACTGCACTAATCATATCCAGCAACTCTAGAAAAACAAGCTGCAAATGCTGCTAACTAGAAAACAAGGATGAAGTTTAACAGTATTTTTCACGGTTAAGATATTTTGTGACATTTATCTACAAATATTTGTGAAATTATTTTTTATATAATGCCATATTAATAAACCTCTCTAAAAACCAAATAAGGTGAACAACTTCAGAGACAACTGGGCTATTTTATTCCCATAGAAACAAAATAACCAAGGATCACAGATTTGCTTACACTAAAAATATTTATCTGCATAATATTATTGAAATTAGTCTGTTTACTGAAAAATGTATCACAATGTCTTAATAAACCTAAAAAAATATTTTTAAATAGGAAGTCTACCTTTAGAAGAAAAGAAGATCCATCCACTTTTGCCTTTCCTACCAGCTGGCAAGTGAGATCAAAGAATAGCATTGGCTGAACACCAGACAATTTTGTTGCTGATCCAGAGATGGAAATATTACTGGCTGCCCAAAGACGTAATTCTTCTACTGTTTTCTGTTCTTCCTCCATGAAAGTGTACTCTCTGCTGGAAGTTCGAGGAACCACYGGAGCTCCTACAGTTCCATCAAATGTTAAGGATGCAAATCCCCCACTGGTAATTCCCTGCATCTGTCCATTGTATTCCCTGATCTGTAATAAAATATGAATGAGAAAAAAAAAAGTTTGCATGGAAAAGGAAATATATTTCTGCTTTGTCATGTGGATGGAAAATGGACCATTGATTATTTCTGTTCCTGGTTCTATTGGGAGAACAGCGTCAAAAATAAAAACAAATCAAAAAGGTAAAATTAGTATTAATAGGAAAACAAAATGTATAAGCAGAATTAAAATCTTACACAAGAAATTTYTGAAGAGGCAGACTAATAACTACCTGTAACATTTATATCCATAGCAYCTTTGCACAGTATTTTATTTGCACACATCAAAATATTTGCGTGGGGAGCATATCAGGATTGCCCTTATAAACGGGGAAACTAAGGCACAAGAGAAATTAATTTTTAGGGGTTACACAGCAGAGTAATGGCAAAGTTATTATGGATTCCTGCTTTTGGCCCCTCACAATAGCCCCATTTCCCAATATTACTGAAAAAAATATATCAGTTCAAGGAGGTATTTTTTTTCCATAAAGCAAACAGTGATGAGCTTTCATTCCTTGAATTATGAATACAGCTATCACAATTATTCAATGTCTACTGCCCTGCTCGTGGCAGGCCTCCCGAATCCTGYTGATTTAGCTCTGTATCTGCTGCAATATGAAACACAGAATTTAAAGTCTGAAGCATTCCTTCAGGGGTCTAGCCTAGTCTTACTGCTCCCTGCAATTATAGATTTATCTAAATCAAAGCACTGCATGACTCCTTATCCAGAAATCTGAAGCAGTCTGTTTTGATCCATCCCTTTTTAATGAATGTCGGGTTACCAAGTAAGTGATAAYACACATGAACACAGCAGTTGTGAGACAGTCCAGTGTGGGATTCCCAGGGCTCAGTTTTCAAATGGTTGAAAACYGATTCACTGATTTGAAAGCGCAGAGCACGCAATATGTGTCAGAAGTTCTAAACAGCAGAACGCTGCCAATGATTTAGGCTTATATTTTATAAACATGGTGAAACTTAAAAAGCACACAGGCATTCATTGACCTTGGAAATTCATAAACAAAGCACTTCAGTCTTGGTGGCAGGAACTCCTTTAATCCCTGCTACTCTRACATGATGCATAAATGCATTAAGGGTCATCTCAAAGATGAACTTTGATTTACTTAAGCATTCTTCAGACCYGACCAATGGAGCACATCAATTCAGGATGTAGCTTTTCTTCAGTGAAACACTAAAAAGCTTCAATCTTTTAYGCTGAATATTGAAAATACAAGAAAAGCCAAAGGACAAATAAGGAAAACACATGGTTTCATAATCAATCCACCCCCCATTTTCTATGATCTGTGAAAACAGGTTCCCATGTAAGATGTTATCTAATATAAACACACRTTTACTTTAGATGCTATCACTGGCATTACATTCCATAACTTCTCTGAACATGTAACATCCAGAGGGGATGAAAACTCTCATCATTTTTACCTATTCATCCAGTATCAAAATATACTTCAAGAGTATTTTTCATATCTTGTCTGACATGTCAAATGTTTCTTGAAATGTTTTARTTTCTAATTTACCTATTCATTTATTTCTTCACTAGTTTTATAAATAATCATAAAAATATCTTGTATTCTTTCTTAGCAAAAATTCTGTTCTAGTCTTCCGTGAAGGCTCTAAGCCTTATACAAAACCAGAAAGAGAGTACTTTGTCTCCCTGGGCTTCCACCAATATTTCACCATAAGTTATTTTCCTTTTTTCTCAAATCCTTTATGTCATGCTTTGAGCATTCAGAAGGCTGACATACTGTACTTCTGACATCTCCCAGTACGCTCATTTAGTGAATTGGAAATCAACCTTAATGTTGGAAGAGGCAATTATAAAATAAAAATTAAAAAAAAAGATAAAACAAAACAACCAACCAATAAAAAAAAAAAACCAACCAACCAACCAAAACAACAACAAAAAAACCCACCAAACAAAAAAATGCAATCACAAAAACCCAAACCAAAACAATATGTAAGAAGGTAGATGTCAACTGGCATGATGAGAAAATTAYCMATGATCTTTAGCAAAACCAGATGTCCTCAGGCACAGGCAGATGGAGAAGGCACTGAGTCCTCTCAAATGTAAACAGAATTCAACAATGTTATTTAGTGAACAACAGAAGAAACAGGAGAAGAAGATGTAGAATAGGTTACAGAACAAAGTATTTCACAGCTGGAAAATTTATGTTGGACCCACAGAAGAGATGATAGTCAACAGAAATTCTCTGAGTTGTCCTTTAAAAACAAATCATTGCTAAAGTGATGARGGATCACTGGAGTGTAAAATGAAGAAAATCTATGGACAAATKTTATTTCATTATGGCACTCTTAAGTAGATCTCAGATCAAGTTAAGCATTGATACTGTCAATAWGTTGTATTTTCCAAAGGATTTTGAAATTGAATTCAACTTATAAAAGAGTCAATCTGGGAMCTTTTGCATATGAAAACAATTCCCCTTCAGTAGGTTTTGTGTCATTTTTAGAGGACATGGACATACATTTTAAAAAAATTGGTGGGGGGGGTGAAGCAGGGGGTTAACAGGGAAGTGGGGCAGTTGGTTATCTCCTTAAAAATTCCCTGAGAATTTTAAATCACTTCAGCAAATAATGGTTGCTAAATACAAATATCCTCTGGGACAAAAACGGAGCAGATAAAATGCATTCAGCTTGTTGTAAGCAAGCAAGTAAATTCCAATGCATATTGCAGGAGTCTTGGCATAGTTTCTGTAAACTAAAGAGCAAGAGGTGAAATGTCACCTTAACAAACCGCATGGACAATAAAGTCTAGTGATTTCTATGGGGTACATATCCTGAACATGGTGGAAAGAGGCTAATCTTGAATTATWTATAAACAGATTTACTGCGAGGTAAAATACATCCTTTTTTTTTTTTTTAACTGAAGATGGAGTTATTTGTCTCACTAAATGGAAAAGTGTGATAGTAAGTAGTGTATAAAGCTGGAATAATAGCATCTCCATGGTAGTTTTCCATCAAAACTGATTGTTAAATTATAGAAGCAAAGGACTATTATGAAACCACTGCAGTCACAGATCATCTCAGAATATCAAAAAATGCCTAGGGAAACAACATATACAAAGCTAATGTACAGATTTTCATACCAAGAAGGAAAATTTTATTTTTTTTATGATTGTCACTGATGATATTTGAATGAAGGAAAGTATCCTGTCAGAAAAAAAACCCACCAGAATGCATCTGGTATATTCCATTATATTTTGTAAATGTTTTCTCATCTTAAGTAAATAGTCTARACAAATTTGGATAATACAGAGTGCTGATTATATTTTCTTGTATTTTAATAATGTAATCCTGGTTTACTTGTACCTCCAGCTGTATGAACAGAGAGATACTAATGAAATAGAGAAACCATTTGAAGTATAAATTAAACCATTTTGAATAGGTTTAAGTATCACAAGAAGARAACTGAACTACCAAAACTATCTGCAGGGACCTTCTAAAAGAAAATTAACAAAGACAGTCACATGGAAGCAAAATGATTTTTTTGAAGACATGATAAACACATCTATATATAAGGACCATAAATGACAGCTTATTCTCTAGCATTCCTGAATTGCTGCCTGCAAAATAAGATTGTCAGAAACATCTGTAGCAATGGAAACACAAATTAAAGAAGAAAATTAGCAATACACTGTATTTGGTTTACAAATTCAATTCAGCTGAAGATGTAAGTATTTTGTGGAAATATTTGTGTGCAAAAAGTATATATACTTAAGCCAGTTGAAATAATTTCTGGTTTAATAATTTAAAAAGCCAGCAGGTACTGTGATACTGCTCTAGAAATATTCCTCAGAGAAAGTGCCATAGTTTATTTAAGGAAATTCTAATRAAGTAAAAAATTACTATTTTGGAATATTTTCTACATATTTAAAACCTGATCCAGTAACTTGACCAAAAGTACTGACATGAAAATCATATGTGCAAATTGCTAAGTCTTCAAATTACAGAGACATTATCACTGCCAATGGTCAGTATTTCCTGACAGTATTTACTACAAGGAAAAATACTTGTTTTTAATTTCAATTCCATTCAAAGTGAGTTGCAYGCCTTACAGAATTTTTGAAGGAGAGACAAAAGCAATAGTAATACTGATATTTCTGAGAAAAAAAAAATCTTTTTTTTTCTGTATTAAAAAGAATCTCCTAACTGCTTACTAAAAAAAATTTAATTCCTTCCACTCTTCAGAAAAAGAATTTGAAAACTGAGTAGCAATGCAGCAGACAACATGCTCTTCAGCATCTTTCTTAGCAGAAAGTCTCAAACCTAATTTGGGCCAAGTTTATATATTTGGACCACATTTACTCAAAAGACACTAAGAGTCCAGGAGCTATATTCAGCCAAAGTTYAATGTTCATTCAGTGTGCTGCATAGCCAAGCCCCTGACTTTCTCCCCTCATCCTTATTAACCTGACAGCTAGAGCTGCCCAGGAATAAGAAGTGAGCAGATGTTTCTGCTGTGCCTTTCTCTCAGTACCTTCCATATTGCATCAAGTAGAAAGAAGGGAAGAAATCAACTTTCATTGGATAAAGTGGATTAAACTAAAAGAGAGCATATACAGAGACAAGGAAACTGCTAGCTAAGTGCAAAAGTAAGATTGCTCCTGGAAATAACAGCAKATTGTTTAAAGATCAAAGTAAGTAACACAGTGGAACGAATGCTATGTTAAATATTACTACATTTAGGAGAATGATGCACAAGGAGAAAGACAGAACAGAACTAGTAAGGTTAACAAAAAAGGGAGTGTGATGCTTCTATGTTGTTATGAAGCCATGCTCCATATATTTGACATCCAGATTCACTCTCTGTGGATAAACATCTTAGAAATTATCTAGCAAAACATAAATCTTACACTTGTCAATCTACTGATCCATGAAAGGAGTAACAATCTATACTGTGGCTATGAAATCCTTTAGCTCAAAGAGACTATGTTTTTACATTGTAAGTCCAAAGAGTTTGAATTGGATGAATATGCAATTAATAGTATTCAAGGAATTTTATATTCCTGGTGTTTTTCCCCATTTTTTATTCTAGAGATCTAGGTTGCTGCATTGGGCATGGTGGTAKTTGGTCAAAGGTTGGATTTAATGATCTTGGAGGTAACTTCCAATCTTAATGATTCTCCAATTCTCCAATCTAACCACAAAGCTAAAACAATAGGATTATAATCCATAATTATCCCAAGGTTAGTAGATGACAGTTACTGATGTCTGTGCAARCTCAGTTCAGCTCATGGTGCTGATAGCATGTTATGACAGCATGTTCCATAGCCCCCATGACCCTATTTTTCTATAGAACATTTTCCTACATGGTGCACGACTTGAGAAGTGCAGTGCTGATGCAATAGTACTATCTAAGGAAGAGGGTGACAACTTTACAATTCCTACTTCAATTGTTACAGCAACTGGTGCCTATGTACAGAAGAAGTTAAGTTAATGAAAGTATGAGAGGAGAACAGCACCAGGTTTACTATGACAAAAAGCTAGATAATTACAGCTTTGTAATTGCTACAGAGTTTGCATTATGCCAAGGAAACMAARTAAGTSAAGTTTATAATCTYAGTCTTCATTTTCCAAGTGCTGCACATGAATCACACAGCTCTGCAATGCTGTGTATTGGGGAAAAAGACCCACCAGAACACATCCTGGACATCCTGACTGCATTAAACAACTAGAGTACACTGAACAAGATGAATGCCAAAAYAAGAATGTGCTTCACYTTTTCCAGTTCTCAAWCTTTAAAATGGAGACCAAATACCAAATCTCTTYACTGGAAGTGAGGAAAKAAGTTCTTGTTTGTRAATCACTCAGAGGTAMTAAGGAATACTASAGAAAAGCCARTGAGGAAATTAACAATTCTATCACCATGGCAGGGTTTGAGGCATTTTAAGAAAGGCAGAATACCAGCCAAAACTGCTTTGTCAAGGGAGGATAAAATATTGCAGGCTTAGCCACTACTGGCAGATTGCYTCTTTCTGCTCTTTAGCAGTGGCATAATTAGGCATTWTTTCTAAGATATTAAGAGCATTCACAGTGAACAWTAAGATTTGTTCTTATAAACAAGAAGGTCAAAGATAARTCCACCTAAGRAAACTCCTCCTTTGCCATGAAGATAGARGACTARAGAARTAGATCACAGGCCTGGCTTTTRTAYTGGGAGATGAGRGGCTTGCCTTCTGCAATCTCTGCAGAGCACTAATTGTAGCTGAAAGYCCAGGTACAGTACTGTAAATCACTAAATTCTATAATTCATGAGAAWTTATCATAAGATGATGTGCATAAAGACGCACTTCAAGAAATGTTAACAGAAATGTAATTAAAACTAGATAATTTTCCAGTTCTATTACTAAGACACTTTGAATTTTCCTTTTTTGCAGCAAATACTAAGCAAATTAAATTACCCTCTATCCAAAGCAATTCCAACAGAATCCTCTTCATTAAATTCTTATTAGCTCTGACCATCAGATCTTGCCAACACCTCTGTTACTAAGAGAAGTTACTCATTAGAAGCCAATAGYGTAACTGGGAGCAGTAATTTTTAAAATGTGTTTGCTATCTATGTCAACTTCCTGGAAGTCCCTCAAAAGCATTTGTGGGGCAGATGGAATGTGAGCATTYGCTCTAAGGGCTGTGTATCCACCTGTCCTCATTGGTAAGCACAGCTTTGACAGACTGTGGCCTCTGCTACCCTGGCTTGCTTTCCATTCAGCAAGCTCAGAGAAGGTAATCAGGCCTGAAGATAAAAGCAGGAAAGAGTGAAGGAAGAACTGCAGAAAGTGTCATTAAAGGCCATACCTACTATGCTGCTTGTGGCTGAAACAGAAAGAGGTCCTCCCCCACCCAGTTCATCCTCAGAAGTTGGCACCAGGCTTTTGTGCCAGATTTCTACCTGCTCAGATCAGATACGAAAACTTCCTAAGTACTTGTTCCTTAGTCTGGRGTGATCAGAACATTCCCATCCAGAAAAAGACATCTGAGTGACTCTAGATCATTTTCACTTAGAAAATAATTAAACAAACTCTCAGCTCAAGCATACGAACAGACATAGATTGTGAGCAGCTGGAGGGCTGTTAGGACTGAAAGCCACTTAGAACAGCTCAGCTGCGATGAAAAAAAAACRTATATGAGAAGTGAATTGATAGACCTTCCCTTTAAACACTGGAACATCACAATGGAGAATGATAAAGCACCAAATGACAAGGACTCTAGAATGATCTCCTCAAAAAAGTGATACCAGATCAGAACAGTGAGGTCCCTTATTGTGCTATATCAGTAGGTTTCCTTAGTAAGTTTGTGACAATAATAAATAGTASAAGTTAGACAATAYTATGTTTGCATAAAAGAGGGTGCATACRTAAATTTCCTGACAGTGGTCTTGTTTATTTTCTCAATRTGTACTTAGAAATCCAATCCTGACCTACCACAGCCATACAAATTTTCAATTTTTTATTTTGACCAGTTCCTTTCTACTTKCTATTTTTTCACATATATAAAATAGGTACTCTGTTTTCAGAAGCAATAAACAACTTTTTATCTCCACTGAGTATCTGAAATGAATGTATAACATTCACCTTGATGGATTCAGAGAAAATATTAAAATTTTTCATAAGACTTTCCCATCTGAAGTCAAATTCATGAACTTCCAAGACCGATAACATGTCTCAAGTCCTGTTAGCAACACAAGCTTCAAAATATAAATGCAATTTAATTCCATTCTTATTATATAAACAGATGACCTCAGAGAAACCTTACACTATATAAGGAAGCTATACCCAGAATAGCTTCACTAATTTCTCTCTCAATTGTAAACACTTATAATATAGAGGAATAACTTAAGACTKCTTCTGAACCTTAACAAGTTCTTTCTTAACAATCTCAGCGGCATGAAACTCAAATAAATCTTACCACTTTTTACATTTATTGTCACGGGGTTTTCTTCTTTGTTCTCCTGCTACAACGTATCAAAACACACATGCTTAGTACTAAGGATATTTATCCTTTTATCATCCTTTAGTACAATCCTAAATTCCCTAGATCTCTCCAGTTTCCTAGAACACTCTCAAGAGTGTTCAGATATGCAAACTGGGGGAGGGGGGTGGTTTGGTGTAGGGTGGCTTTTTTGTTTTGTTTTTTGGTGCGTTTAGGTTTTTTTGGGTTTTTTATTTCCTCCCACTGACCTCTTTCATTACATTTATTGATTTCTGCTATAATTATTTTACRCAAAAAGTAAATAAAATTATGCATGGTTATGTTGCAAATTAATGGTAAAATCACATCTTTGGACCTATTATGCACCTTTTTAAGTATGGTCCAGCATTACAGAAGTTCCATTCAGTCCCTGYAGGGTGGTTCCTCTTCCCTATTCAGTTGCAGGAGGCAAGAAAAAAACATCCAGCAGAAGCAGTATCAAAGCTATAAACAGTTTCCTGCATGCCCTTTGATACAGATAAATAGGGAGTAATGCAGGATAATACTGAAGCAAGCAGCAGGAGCACACTGCACATTAACAAGCCCAGACAGATTCCCTTTACTGGAGTGATTTTCCAACTGACYTAAACTGCTCCACAACAGAAGACCTCCTCAGTTCTATCAGTCTGAAGAGGAATAAATTGTGCTGATTTATGGCTGTTAAACTCCATCTATCTAGAAGTACCATATGATCTTTTGTCAAGTAGTTCAATAAATATTGTTGTTGTTGAAAAAATGTCATAGTTTACTTTCAGTTTTGGTCCAAACCATAACCATAGCTGTTTTAACAATCAGCTGTTTTAGCCAATGTCTCCATGAGTTAATTTCTGTACACGTAGAACTAAAGTATTCCTATGGTCCTCTCACTGCAGAAAAGCAAGCACATAAACCCCCCACAACTTAGTACGTACCTTTATTCTATGAAATCGAACAATATCTCCAACTTTGTAAATTTTTGGTAGAGAATCTAGGTTTCCATTAAAAAGACTGCATGTTAGCTTCACATTTGATGGGTCCACAAGTGTTACAACTGAGCAATAATCTGTAAAATAYAAAAGTGTCCAAATGAGTAACAGGCATTATGGAATTATAAATACACAGATACTGAATTTGGGAGGAACACCCCTATGGCAATTTTTTTTCTGCTATGATCTTTGTAGCTTTTTCAAAGTTAATGTTTTTACAGAATCACAATAACTGAAGTGTGGCCCATCTTGCTGATAATTAGCCCAAATAACCGAAAATGAAATGTGTGATTAAGCACAGCTCTGTGCGCAAGAACACAYAAACCTTTTTCTTCTGTCTGCAATGGGCATGCTACTCTTTAACATCTCAGTTACTTGCTCTACAAAATGAGGAGCATATCTACAATGTTATAAAATCACTTTCTAAGAATTATTTTGCACAGCTTTCTGAAAAGGTAATGAGTTCTACAAGCAAATTAAAGCAAAAATTACATATCCTTCACTTCAACAAAATATGCAAGAGATATATATATACACCACAAGAATAGAGTCACACAGTGGTAGTTAGAAAGTAAAAATATTAAATATGCCTTTCCGAAGTTAAACTTCACAGAATTTCACTTCGAATAATGATCTAAAAAGTCAAAACAAGATACAAAGATGACAATGCAGGCCAGCCCAGAACAGAGCAGTATTTGTGGATGACATAAATGAAACCTGCATTTTCCATTTCAGCTTACAGAACACATGTGCTCTGATACCTTACAAACATAAAACGGAGTAAAAGTACATTTGCTCTTTTGCAACATGGCAGCTGGTAACCCACCTGGGAAACCAAATAACAGCAGAAAGAAAGGCTACATCCTGACCCTGATCTCCTGTACCTCCTATTGTCCCTCCAAGAGACCCCTGTAACCATAGCCAGAGGAACAGACTAGGAAGGAGGAGTGTCTGGAGTGAAGCTGAACCTGGGAAAGGTGGAGTAAAGGTGTTCTCCCTAAGCRTTCAAATATTTCTTTGTTTCTCAATATCTGAGTAAGTTATTAGATGCTTATGAACTGGCAAGGAATTAAATTTCCCAAATCAAATCCATTCTGCCCTGACAGATATCTTCTCATCACTTAAAAAGAAAAACCCAAACAGAAGAGAAAAAACCCCCCTAAAGTATCAAAACCCCCATTTCCCTTAGCTGTATTTCTATGAGGCAACCAGTGATAGTGACACTATGCCAGTTTATAGAACTAGGAACTGAACAAAGGTGCCATAGTTCTAAAACAAAGTCAATAAAATCCCCATCATACACATGATAAAGATTTAGACACRTAAGTTATTGCTAGACAACTTGAAAAGAGAACGCTATCGGTCTAGCAAAACTGACACATTTGCCTTATATAAAAAAGCTACAGGATGGCAGCCATAAAAAGATAACTGTTAATTGTAAACTCTCTCAATAGATTCACTACACATGAAGACAGATGTGTAAGAGTGGATTAAAATACTTGCTTCAAAAGAAATTCTTCCATTTCAAGCACACATACTCTTAAATTTTGCTGAATTAAAAGTTTAAATTCCCTAACAATTTGAGCAAATGAAGTGATGAAAGAAATCCACTGAAGGCTTACTGAGAACTAAAACTGTTCCTACAGATACAAAAACCTGTATTTCTATAAAACTAGAAGTTTTATAGAAGTTCTCTTCTCCCTTCCCAAGACTTTTACACAGACTCAATAATGATAAATTATCATCTTTTGCCCTCAGAAGTTGCTGAGATCACTCTTTTCCACACTCCCACCACAGGCACAAGGTCCACGCAGAGTCTATTTTGATATTCTATGCTAGGAACGTCAAGAATAAACTCCAGTCACTGGCTGACAAAACTGCAAGTATTTACTACTGTAATCCAAAGACTGACGTCATTTTTTTGAGAATGAATTCTAGAGGTTAACTTAAAAGATACATTGCAAATATGAGCAAAATGAGCAATTAATAAGAAAAATCCATATGGTTCATAGATTTACAATCCTTTGGGGATGCAGAATAACATGCCACAGTGCACTGATGTAATCCAACATCAGAATCAAGGGGAAATAGCAAAAACATTCCACATTAAAATTGTGGTTACTCTTTGATGGTGTGGTTATACAACCCAGACAGCTTCATACATGTGCAACTGCCTATTTAATGGTAGAAGTTAACACACTGCCTCGATTTTCTGTGTAACTAACATAATTGTATAAGACTGATAATCATCCTAGTCAAAGCAGTATAAAATAGTACACTTGCTTTACATAGCCATAGAACACTTTCGACATAATAGAGGTTCTTCTATGACACTAGTCTTTCATTCTTTACTGTCACCTCAAAACATCACTTCTATAAACCTAATTACAATACAGGTCTTTGAGAACAAAGCATAAAGACTGATTTTTTTCAATGAAATTCTCATTCAGCAAAGTCCTTTTTGAAGGTTAAACATAAGAAGATACCTGTCTTTTTCACCTAAAATGTGAAAATTGTTTCCTGTTTTCTACAGTACCATTATAGATCAGTGAATGGATTCACTTTTCTGAAAAAATAGTGAGTTAAACTCTAAACAGAATTGTTGAATCTAAATAAAGTCCCACAGTTAAACAAAACAATATGTCATTGGTCACACTTTTGATTTTCTCAATATACTTCCCAACAAAGCAAAATCCCTTCACCACCAAGCGAATAAATAAATAAATAAATAATATTGGAGGCAATTTTCCCTTACTAGAGAAATTCAATCCACTGATTAAAAATCCACTGATTTCCTTTCAAAGAGAATTTTTGGTAGATTTTACTTGCAATAACCTGTCTTAAAAATATGACACAATGGATGCACAGTCCAGCAAATTTATATGCTACAGAAGAAAGCTTTGTACTTTCATACTAGATTGTTTCAGTAAAAGCATTGAATTTTGGCTGACACTACACAGAATCTCAAACTGCACCTCCTTTTTTTTTTTTTTTTAATACATTTAATTATTATGAAGAGGTATTCTCACTTAGGCTTAAAACACCATGTGAAGAGCCACCTGTCATTGACAGCTACCTGTAAGCATGCTTGTAACATCCCAGAATTGGTGTTAGGAAAACAAGGAGATGCAACTCATGTTTAACTTAAATAAAAGTACAGTGAGGGTCTTCATGTGTCTTACATGCTTTTTATATTCTTTATTAGTCCTTTCTGTTCTTTAAAATACAATTGCTATAACTTGTTAATGAGTTCTTTAATTCATTAAAAAATCCGTAACTATTTGGTAATCAGTAGAAGGTTGCACTGTCTGCATGGAAAATGCTGATTGTCAAGCTTCTAGGTCCTTTAAACAGTTGGAAATAGGAATCTCTTGCAGCCCTGTACAGTTAATGAAAATGTAAATTTGCTGCCACTATCATGACAGTCCAGGTTCATTCTTCAATATTCTTCAATATCAAGATATTCTACAACTTTCCTTTCATAATGCCACAGCATTTTCACTCTTTYATGGAAATCTCTGTTATGCCAGTTATTCGCATGAGCAGAAAGCCAGCATTTCTCCACAATGTGTACAGATAGATAAAAAACAAACACAAAGACCCCAAACTCTACAGCTTCATGTACAAACTCATTTTTCAGTCATCCTAAGACAACCAGAATTGCTAAAAAAGCTTTCCGGATTAATAGCTACTCATATTGTAGGACCAACAAGTTGTTTAGTATTTACTGATTACGCATTTATTGTAGTTTTACTGAGGACTTCAGCAGTTCCTGAAAAATCTGCTTGTGTAACTGTTAAGGTGGAAAGCATCGATCTAATTACACACCCCCTTTTGGGCAATCACATATTTATTCCTCAATAACATTTAGTGGAAAACCCACTACCCTGAACCAATAAGTTCTCCCTTCCAAGAGATAAAAGGGTTTTGGGCAATGTTGTTAGCAGTCAGGGACTCTAATTAAAGACTGCCTTCTGTTTATTTCAATACACACAAAAAAAGACTGATTATTGTAGCAAATTATTCTCTCCTCCAAACGAAATGAAACATTTAATACTGTTTTCAAGAATTACTGAAGCCATTCAATACACAAGTGTCTGTACTAACACCAAGCAGCTGAACCCAGCTAATTTACCATTTATCTTTCAACAAGACAGGAAAAAATATTACAAATGTACACACACACACACACATATATATACATATACAAACATATATTGCAGCCCAAAACAAAACCTCTGAAGAATCAAAGGATTTCTCCAGACCCTGTTATTTCTAACATGGTGATACATTTTAGAGATACAATTTGGTAACTACCAGAAGCATCTGGCTAAACAGATGTTTCAGTGCCATCATTTCGAAACTGTAGATCAAAGTAACCATCTTGAAATTTCTAGTACCTATTTATTCAACTATTTATTATTTTTATTAATTCCTTTAAATATCTTTTTATCTTTTATTTATCTTTTATACTTTAAGATAAGACGGAGTGGTTATTTAAAAAAGAAATGCATATAAACCACTGCAAACAGAAGGAAAAATACTATTCTAATCTCTAGGGGTCCAGGAATGAAATTGCTATCTCTACCTCTGCAACAGCTTTTATTCTGGAAAATAGTTCTGGAAAACTTAAATAAATCCTCAACATTTTGATTCAGAAAAAATCTCCAAAATGGAACACAATACTTTAAAGGAAAAACTGCTGCACGTTTAACTGAGTCTGCTTCCTCAAAAATGGATAGCACAACATTCTGTGATGGGTTTGCATTGCACTGTGAAGTTGGTTTGCTATTACTTGCTAAAAATTGACTATTGTAATTCAAGTTGACCAAATGGTATAGTTTAAATTATAGTTTATTCTTTCAGCCACGTAATTTCAAACAAATTCTGGGCTGTTTGATGAACTTGGCTCAAAATCCAACAAAAATTGAAAATAAAAATAAAATTTAAGGCTTCAAAAATTCTTTAAGAATCTGATTTGATTCTTAATTTGCATTTTGGGCACACAGGACTGTTGACCTGGGAGTGGTCAAGCTTTTTAGAAGTGTCTTTTCCAAAATTATTATCCTTTATTAATTTTGATTTTAAGAAGTATTTCATAAAAATAAAATAGCTACAATCTACATGCATGTCTAGGTATGATAAAATGAGATTTTAACTGACCATGTGACATACAAATATACTGCATGTATCTATGATAAAATGCAAGATGGATGTTTCCCGAAGAAAATAGGAAATTAACTCTATGACACTGTCAACCAGCAGCAAGGATTCTTATTCTTCTACCTGCTTTATGGAAAACACTGACCAATAGCTACATCAAGAAAAAGGGCTGGGGAAGCAGTAGGTGTCATACTGTAATGTCCTAAAACTTTCATGGTCAAGCACATAATCTCTGTAATTGGACACAAAGACAGAGGCTCTTTTTTCTTTTATTTACTTTTCTTTTAAATCTCAAGGTTAAATACTTGAGATATCCTTAAATTAAGGGAAGGGAGAGAGGAGAATATAATCTTTGTTAAAAATTTAAAGTATCTTAAGACTCCTAAATTATCGGGGAACCAAAGTTAGAATATAGTTTTGAACACTTCCAACAGATCTTCTAGCAGACAAAATCCTACCTRTCTCTTGTACCAAGCAAGACCCAAAGCACTTTCTGGGACAGTTTTCAGAACTCATAAATTTCTCATACATAGATGTTTCAAACTATATGCCCCGAGCAAAAGCGTGCTTTGCTAAAACAACTTTCCCTGTAATAAATGATTTATGAACATAGTGAAAATTCATTTCATTCATCAGTGTTTTAACATTCACCTAATGTGATAACGGTAACAGAAATTATGAACTTTTAATTATAGATTATATAAACCACCAAGGTTTATATAAATTAGGTACCAGTCCAGTGGTAGCCACCTTCAGTGGGAACACAGTGCAAAGACTCAGCCTTAAGCCTTACTACGTGTAAGAAGGAGCAGCATCTTATACATCAGGGCATACCTATAGTGAAGAAAGACCCATGTGGATAAAGAACAGTGGCCCCACTTTCCATGCCTCCAGTGGGCATCAGCTTAAAGCTCCATGATTCTAATACTACATTGTCAGACAGAATGTATTGGTGCAGGACTGGGCCAGATCTAAAGCAACCACAGAATTTTCTGGCAAGAGCCACTTCATGCCCTGACCATGCAGAACAATCACTGATCATTTTGTACCTTCTCAAGCAAACATCACTCTGGATTGTGCAAAAAAAATCAAAAGTCCACATTGAAATATTTGACTGATTAGTGAATATTATTACTATTTTAAACTGTTCTAGAGATTTTCATTATAAAGTAGCAAGTGAATTACAACTATCTTCATAAATAAGAAATACCCATTCTCCACTGATACTGTTATTTTAGCAATGTCAACTTGAAATATACAAGAAAGACATATTAGGAAGTTATTAATGATATTTAGGCAAGGACTAGTTGCTAAATAAATAATAATTTTCCCTATTAAATTTCTATTACATCAGAAACTGAAGTGATTAACTTGACAAATAACTCAGTAGAAAAAATTCACTCCTAGCTGCTTCAGAGACATGCTACTTCAAAAGTCAGTGCATTTAACTTCACTGTTTTTACATATCTGGAAAGAATGGCTGCCCTAATGATTTSCAGTAATTAGTGTTTGTCTAATTAAGATATTCAAAGTCCTCCACTCCCCAAAGTCTTGTTAAAGTAGCTGGACAAATGACAAATCTCCTTTAAGGACTTCATTTATTTGCTATCTCCACCAGTCTGCCTAAACTGACTGATATCTCTTATCCATTTGTTGTTCTGTTTCCCTGGTATTAGCTGGTCAAAGCCATGGTCAAAGGATTATGTGAATTTGTTGTTCTGGTTGATTTTTAACAAACACAGTAAGAACAGTTCTGGCTGAAAGAGACTGCAAATCTCTTGAATATAGTACATACCAGTTCCTTTGCTAATATATGGAGGCTTGAAGAATTTCACAACACCATACAAGTTCACTATAGTTCCATCTTTAAGATGATTCAGGGGAGTATACACGTATTTTGGAGCAACAGACTGAAAAGGCATGATACAATGAGGGAATAGAAGAAAAAAATTATTCAAACATTCACACAGAATTCTGTCTTTTAACATAATTCATCCTCAGACATTTATTTCATCCTAAAGAAATAAAAATTATGTATTTCTCTGTATCTTATTCCTTTGAGACTCAGCACACAAGACTTTTCTTTCCGTGAGTGCACCTTTCTTACAATAAGCCAACCAGTTAACTGAATTAAGCTTCAATACATGAACCAGGTGAGTAAAAGTCATTACAATAAAGAACAATGAAAGAAATTTTTTACTGATCCATTTTAACATGTCCATCYAGAGGACTATTTAAAGCACATACATAAACAGCTTTGTATTTCTGCTTGGCAGTGTCACTGCACAGAATCCTTGTCTTGGGCTGGTGGGGGGGTTACTCTCACAGCCACTGTGCACATCTTCTGATTAAAGTACCACAGTTGCTGAAGGATTAAAGAAATTAAGGGATTCTTTCTACAGTTTAAGGACTATCTTCCTCTGATCTTAAGGTTGTAATATCTGCTGATTAGACTCTTTTAGAATACAAACTCTCAAACTGATTAATAACATAACSGGTTTTCAAGTACCATACTGAAAAAATGAAACTGTAAATTAAAATTGAAAATTAGCTCTATCACCATTGGTTTGAATCTTTAACATCATGATAAAGAACATTAGAATTTCATAAACCAGTTCCTCTGCCTTTAAAATACTATTTCTTGTGTAATTTTAATTTAGARACATAAGGGCTTGTTCCAAACAGAAATTAAAACAAACTTTAAGACCAGTATCAGAAGTCTGATTTTAAATC
Organism: Alauda arvensis; assembly: GCA_902810485.1. Classification (NCBI taxonomy): domain Eukaryota; kingdom Metazoa; phylum Chordata; class Aves; order Passeriformes; family Alaudidae; genus Alauda; species Alauda arvensis. The sequence goes on from CADDXX010000459.1 coordinate 338,563, forward strand.
ACAGGAAGTTTCACATTTCCTTTTTTCTTTTTACAATACCAGCATACAATCTTATTAAGACCAATAGTTACCTTTCTAGTTCAAATTTCCTAAACCAACATGAAGTCTGTTTGATGATTGAGATGGGAACTATACTGCAAGTATAGAAAATGTTTTAGTTTTTTCACATTTTGTGTTCTCASTATATTATRTGCAGAAGTAAAAGTTAAATGACTGYTGGGATAAAAGTATTGAAGTAAATTAAATAGGAACAAAAATTAATTTCACAYCTTCTTATTTACATGCAGCTAATCTCATGTGATTTACAARTATCCCAAATACAAACTCACCACAGATGCAGTTTCTGAAGCAGCAGTGGTTCCTGGTTTAGTGTAAATCTGTGGAGAAAAAATAAGAAACTTTCTGGTTACAAAATTAAAGGTACTGCAAATATAACAACATTTGATAACTTYAAAGCAAATACAACACTATACAGAAATATAAACCAGCCCTACAGACATTTTTGCCATAAGAATCGTATCTGAATCTAGTAAAATTTTAGCCACAGAAGAAAAGAAAGTAGTAAAAAAAAACCAAAAAAAAAAACCTTTTCTAAAGTCACCTAAATATGTCAGGTCACATTAAAGTAGACACATTAAAGTAAACACATAGAGTAGCATTTGRAAGTTGGACACCACAAATTTAAAACTACAATTGCTTACATAGATCTTAAGTGGGCTTAAGGTTTTTACATAAAGATGTACGTACATGTCAATGCTTAGAGCAGATCTATTCTCAGTGACTCATTACTTTCCTTAGGGGGAAAAAAAATCACCAGAATGGGATATAGTTTATTTAAAGGTAGTTTCTGAGCTTTTTGAGCCTTACTTATAAGCCAGAYTTATCTTCAGTGTAAGGTCTTTTAAAGAATGAATCGAGGTGATTTGATGAAAAGCCAACACACCYCCCCTCTGTGAGGAACTCAGGGCTCAGCCCAGTCTGGCTGCCAGCCACAGAGCCCCATGACACAGCTGTGCCCTGCCTCACCCTGCCCACTCCTGCTGGGGACCTGCTTTTGCTCTCCACCTCAGCTGCACTCCTGAAGCAGATTCTACTTTTAAATAGCTGAGTGCAAAGTTACGACTGAGGAAGTGAAGCACACACAAAATCTGCTAATTTGTATTGGTGTTAAGCATCCAATATGAGTGTCACCAAACAAAGYGCCACAAGCTCCATTCTGGGGTCAATGATGAGATAAACACCTCAGCACAACCCAGGCATTCAGGGAGCTGCAGTGTCTTTGGGATTAGACTGTATGTCATGAGGTCTCGCCAACACTCAGTTGAAGGCTTTATGTAGTTTCTAAAATTTAGACACTTTTAGTTTACACACATCTATTCAGACTCGGGGCAGTTTTGCTATCCATGATCTTCAATGAAAAATACTCTTTCTACCTATGTATCATCAYCATCAACAGATAATGAATGTCATGAAACAGTCTGCACTATCATTTWAAATAACTTTGTTTCTCACTGAGCTGTAAGCCAAGTTTCAATTACCCACAGAGATATATTCCAAAACAAAAGTGCCTTTCTGAAATTTAAAAATTATTTTTTTWAAAAATRATTTTTKTCTTAAATTTAGGATTTAATTAGATATAAATAGATAAGTATAGATAAAACTAAATAGAACTGCTGTGAGAACAGTACAAAAGAACAAATATTTTACTCAGAACAAAAGGGTACAATTCTCTCTATAAATTTTATATTATAGCAATCCATGTATTTGAAAGGCAGTAACTAATGATTTGAGCTAAAACAGTACAAACTCATAGACCAGAGAAAACTAAAAATTATAGACCTGAAATCACTCTTGCACCCTCTACCTTGTCAGCATTATTGAAATGYGTAAACTACAAGAGTAGTTTAAACAACTCTAGGAATCTAAAGTCAACTAAAGGCAACTTCTTGCACTCAACAAGTAGAAATTTACCTGGAAAATAACCTGGGTTAGGGTTATTATAAAATCCATGGGCACACACACACACAAACATGTCATGTTGCCTGATGAACATGGTAAAATAATCTGTACCATTTCACTTTCTAATAGATTTTATTGGTTTTTTTTTTTTCTATTACAAAGCAAAATGTTATTGTAAGCATTTTGGAAATTAAAAAAAAAAAGAAGAAAAAAAAAAGTTGGGCAACAACATACATAAATGGCTGATCCAGCTTCTTCAGACACTTCCAGGTGACAACCATGTCTACCATCCTCTCTTGCTGTAGGYAATTTTACCACCTTAAATCCTGCAACTATGAGGGTTTCCTACGGGGACAGAGCAATAAACAGAAAATTACACAGACTCTACAACACATGCTCTATTTAAAGMCTATATGATGTGAAATTTCACCCTAAAGTCTCAAGACACTGAGGAAAAAAATCCTGAACAAATTGTAAAAACTGTTTTTAAGTTTCCCAATTTAGTTCTTCTACCCATGGAATTTGTATTTACAACAAARGCCAGAAAGCTTTCCCTTTAATTCTGCAAAAATTTTCACACTTGTGATGCTGCTGTAGCTGAGTGCTACTTTGACAAAGCCTAGGGAGGAAGATTCATGCTGAATAAAGCAAAAGAATCATTCCTCTTTGAATACACTGAAGATTGACTCCTTTCTGGTTAGCTTAACTAAGGAAAAAAATCACATGTCCGATGAGCAGTGATAAAAACATTTTTTCTCAGAGCTCCTTTCTAACTGAATTACAGCTGTACTTTYAAGAAACTCTCCTATAAACTCTGTTTTGGCTGGACCAACACCTTCCTTAAGGGTTAAATAGGTAGGTCAATCAATAGGTAGGCTTCTGGTAGCAAAAGAGACCTTACAAACTCCTCTGGCATCACTCCTGAGATTCTGGCACAGAAAGCAATTGAAACTTATTTTCATTTTGGTACAAAGTTCCTCAGACACTACAAGATAAACAAGAAAAAGAGGATTTAAAGGGCACATGATTCAAGTCCCAGCAGCAGCTCATGTTTTTAGCAGCAAACTCACCAAATCAAAAAGAAAAAAGAAAAAATTTTARAAGAGGAGAAGACAGAAAATACATTGAATATCTTTATGTAAMCAGAGGTGACTAAAAAAGCTATCGGATACAATGTGAGCTCCTTTATAGTCAGCTGTCWTGCTATCAGAACTGTTTAGCAGGGCTGTGCCAGTGTTCTTCATTCCAATATATGTATTAGGCTATTTCTACTCAAGCTTCTACCAAAAAGCACTTCCATAAACTTTTACTGAATAACTTTTCTTCAAAAATGTGTTTATTTGATTACAACAAATAAAATAGTTTTCTGATTAAAGCTGACAGTTTTAGCCAAATATTGCATTATGACAGTGCTTTTTTTGCTGTTTCAGCAATCTGACAATGGTATGCTAAATGATTTAAGATCCTACAACCTTACTGTTTTGTGCAAGAAAGGCTTAGAGATTAAGTGACAGTGATATATGTAGTTATTAAAATGTTGGGGAAAAAAATCCTGTAGAAAACAAATTTAATCAGACAGTTAATTCACAGTGAAACTACTTAGGACATGGTGATTTTCAGGTAGYGTCACAATGTATACTTTGACTAAAAAGTCATGCATAAACCTAGAAGCCAAACTCAAAGCTAAGTCAAAACACGTCAAAACAATTAGAACACTCCGTATTCTTTGCACCTCTAACACACTGTCCTACTAACATACATGGAAGTTGTTTCATTCTTCCCAGATACAGAAACACACCAATACAAACTTCAGGAAACTCCATGAATTTTGCCAAAATCACATGTTAGTACAGGTCTTTCACTTTTAGCTGATGCTTCCCAGAATGTTTCTCCAACAGTAAAATCAGCYTTTATCTAAAAAGCTATGCCTTGCTTATTCATTATTCCCATTTCAGCATTTTATTAGGATGTAGACTGCACAAGATTCTGTGATGTGTCTGCTGAGTCAGGATTGGAGCTCTGTTCAGGTAACTTCTCCTGTTGTGCTCTCCTGTGCCAGAAGGAACKTCAGAATTACACAGACTCAGCCTCCTAACAAGTTGATAACATAAATTTTTTGAGTAATATCAGGTCACTAGAGATCACTCACATGTAATACATATGCCACCTATTAAATATATGCACCCTATTAAAAACAAACAAACAAACAACAAATTCCTCTCAAACTGTGAAAGGACTGTGCAATTTCCATGAGGAAAAGACACCACCAACCTCAAATTCTAGCTCTACAGGTAGAAAGGATACATTCTCAGATTTTTTACAAATTCACAGTCAACTTTGACAGGTTGTGACTTGCAAACACGCAAAAAAAAATTTCATAATATTTGCACTGTGCTTTGAGATTTATTGTTATATTAGTTTTCAAAATAGATTAGTTTCCATTTCACCTTTAGCTAAGATCTTGTAATTGGCTTGGGAATCAAAGCTATTTACATAAATTGGTGGATTTTCACAGCAACAGAAGCATATTGCATAAATTAACTATGAGATTCAAACAACATTTTTAAACAGRTAATAGAAATTCTATRTCCCTCATTTAAAATGTGTGAARTACAGGAAAGACAGTATTTTTCCTGATGGAAAAAAATATTTTACAGATCAAGAAGACTCTCAGGAGACAATGTGGTTACTCACATTTTTGGAAATTGCCAGTTCCTCCACCTGGCTACTTAGCTGAAGTTCTTACATTATGCCAAGAACAGTATGGAAAATAAAAAGTACTAAAATCTGAAATGGTATGCAGCAAATAAACAGTACTGGACCCTACTGAAGTAATTCTTTAATGATTCAAAAATGAGGTTTTTTTTCAAACTCTGCTAGCTTCAGAAATCATTGTTTCCTCATATTCATATTCTTCCAAAATTAAAATCTCATTTGAGACATGAGGGAAGCACCAGGAAGGTTCAGTTCAATGGRGAAGAACAAACTGAGGTTTTAGGGCCCCTTATCTGGGTTGTTGCCTCTGGGTTGTAGTTTCCTACCCAGCTSTTTAGTAATGATCTTTTTATCTTCTAATTGCTGCTCAGTGCCTTTCTCAAGATTTGTAGGTTCATCAGAACAAAACTGGTTTGTTCATCAAATTTAAAAAGATTCTGCAGCTTGCATATTTAGTAAATTAGTTCAGGAACTTTCCACCCTGGCTTCCCCATTAAAATTCATAATTCCATGGAATTGAGAAATCTGTAATTTGCCCAGAGAAGTTGTGGATGCCCATCATTGGAAGTATTCAAAGGCTGGATAGGGCTTTGGAGCAATCTAATGAGGTGGAATATGTCCCTGCCCATACMTCCCWTCCCATGGCAGGAGGGCYGTAACTGGCTGATCTTTAAAGGYGTCATCCAGTYCAAACCATTCTATGATTTAGTGTGAATTCATATCACAAATGAAAAAGCAACAACATGAGCTCATAATGCATCATAAACTAATTTTAATTTCATATGTGGCCAATATTGAAGTGTCAGTAAATTGATAGTCAATCTCACAAAAAGACTGAGGTAATTGTTTTTATCTTGTTTTCCTTCTTTAGTGGTAACACACTGTCTCACAAACTCACAAGCTGACTTGTCTTTTACCAGGAGCTAATCAAACYAAACTTCTATCTCTGACAATACAGAAGACCAGCACCAAGTCAGTAAAAAACCTCTGTATGCAGAGTTTTGAATTTTTATTATTTTTAATCTTTTAGTGTAACTGTCTTTAAGTGAATTTAATTCTAGAATATATCTTATCAAATGGCAAAACATTCAAAATATGAATATAAATGGGTGACTTCTCTATTATCCATGTTCATGATCCTTTGCTTGATAGGCAAACAGCACTGATAAAATTAATTGCTTTCTTTCAATATTAGTATGAAAAAGAATTTACATAAGCAAATACTTTTTTTTTTTGTTCTAGTTCATATTTATAGATTTGAAAGGACTGAACAGACTATTTCTAATTTTAGGGATAGACAGACTAAGACAAGAAAAGAAGTCAACATACATCTGTGAAAAACAATTCCCAAGACAAGAATATATACGTGTAATTATATATATATGTGCATGTTTTGGTGGGTTTTTTACCCCATTATGTATARTTTTGGCACAATCCTCTGCCATCTTTCCATATATTAAAACATTGATGCTGTTGATCTGGGAAGTCAAGTTATCTGGATCTAGAAGAAAAAAAGCAAAAGCGATTCCAATCACTATACCTTCTCCAAAACAAAACAACAGTAGAAAGACATTTACAAAACAAGCTGATCTACAAAGTCTAACACTTTTCAATTAATGTACAAACAGGAAATGTGCTAACTATAGGTATCTTGCTCAGAATATTTTTCATAAGAGGATTAAAATGTGCCTGTTGCACATTTAACACACAATTAAACAGAAATGAAAAAGATTTCCACTTGGATAATTCAATGTATAGTGTTAGAGAGGAAATATTATGCAGTAACAAGAACACAGAACCTATTGTAGAATCTATTACAAACTGAAGATATTCTAGGACACAGAAATATTAATTAATAGCCTTCCAGGAGGACTGAAGCAGAAATCATGTTGTTATTTTAAGAGTTTTCTACTTCTTAYTGTTTCACTGATTTAGATGTGCAAACTTATGTTTCCATGGAGAATGTGAATAAACTCTCCTGTCCTGAACAGTCACTGAAATCAGCAAGACTCAGGGATGTTAAGCACCCCTCTGAGAACCCTGGAGCCAGCAGGGAGACTGACTGAGGTCCCAGCAACTCCATTCAGCTCTGCCAACAGCAGCCCCAAGCAGCCAACAGGCAGGACCTGCCCAGCTCAGGCCTGCTGCTCAGGCACAGCAGTCAGGAGGCTCACAGGACGCACACCATGATTCTTTAGCCACTGCAAGGAATAAGCTGAGAATTAAATGGAAGGAAATGGAAAGTTCCTTGAATCCAACAGACCYCTGACAAATCACCTTCTCCACCCTCCTGTCTGGAAGGGATGACAAGCTTAAGACTTAAAAAAGGAACATACTATTTTTCCGTATCATTTAGTATATGATGAACAACTTAAGTCTTTCAAAGTGCTAATCTAGCTACTGGTATTCAAATACTTGAGTAGTCMGGTGAAATTTCTTAAATGCTTAAATTAAAACAGAATGAAACACAAATATTTTGCTGCTTATCAAAATACTGACCTATATTAAATGTGCCCTTACATAGTATATGCTGTATATACTATGTGGTAACTATTCTGTATGCAATTTTCTTGGTCCTTCTTATAAGCAGTTTGAAAATACTCTAYTGAAGTTATACATATAGCTAATACATTTCCAGGACAGTCTTTTAAAAAGTTATGCAACAAGAAGTCTACTGAAATATAAAGACTGTATTGTTTCCATTAATTCACCTGGCRTAAGTTTAAGATAAACTTTTCTTTGTAGAAAATGAATAGTTTAAGTCCAACATTCTACTGAACACTACACAAAAGCAGGAACTACTATGTAGTACATAAATTTAAAATGTATACTTTRATGTAGTACCTTGAAGAACAATCTTGAAAAAGTCTGTTCCATCTCTGAGTTTTGTTAATGGGTAGGAAAGAGAAACTATTCCCTACAAAGCAAAAAATAAAATGTAGTGAACTAAGACTGTATGCCTCTAAGTTACTGAAATACTAATAACGGTATTATAAACATCTGTAAGATAAAAAAGGCAGAATTTAAGGAAAAAGCACAAATTGTCAYGTACATTTGTAACAAAAAACCAAAACCTAACACCTCTAGACAGCACTAAAAAGCAACATTCTCGAGATGTAACAAGCGAAGTATGACATGTCAATACTATTTAGATGTTACCAACTACATGATAAACTTAAAAAGTTATGCAAAAAGACAGTTATGGAACTATACACGTAACTTTTATTAGTTACAAAAACAGCAAAAAAGACTAGAGTTTTAGCACAAAACCTGAAAGGCATCTGAAGAGGTAGTGATCAAAATCTCAAAAGATACAGCAATTTCTCCAAAAATACTGGCAAAGTATTACAACATAAATATCAGAACAAAATCACAGTGAAGATATAATAGACACATATGAAGATAAATAMTTTYCTGTGAAAAAAATACATATGTGAGAAGAGTGTTACAAAGTTTTGAAACTGTTGTATCCTAATTATTTGGCAATAATACAAATGCTCTAGAAGAGGCWATGATTTAACAATTAATTCAAAATACTCTTTTAAAATTGTGATGCTGAAGTTACAACRAAGCAAAAATCAGCAACTTCAGTGATGTTAACATCTCTTTGGAACCAACACATCCAGTTACCATCAACAGCACCAAAAATGTCAGTCAAGTGTATTCTTTTACAGTATAGCAGATAAAGCACTGCAAGATTCTCAACGATAGAACCACAAAAATTGGTTCAATAAAGAAAAATAGATTTTTTTAAAAATGCTTAAAAAAACCTACATGAACAGCACAAAAATGGACTAAAAGGTTTACTGTAAAAAGAGAGCAGGGCAATAATAAGTGCAACATTAAGAGGACAGTCGGGTAAATCACAGTGATTTTACAATACACATATTCAGTGGAATGACTGACTTAAATGCTAGCAAATGTTTCTTAAACCAAATCAGGATAAAATATGCAGCAGTGAATTGTTACTCCAGAGGGCTTTCAGAGTAAAATTTGTCGTACAACCTGCTAACTGAGGAGTAATCCAAATAAAATTCAATYAAATTTTACTGTCTGTTTTATAAAGAAATAATACTACTCCACAAAATCTCAGCATTGTTTACAGATGCTGATTTCCAAAATAATTTGATAATTAAGTCACCTTACAAAACTCGTTAGTTTTCTCTGTGAAAAGTAGGAACTTACCTGTTAAAATCAGAAAGGTTTCTCACTTGTTTTCAAASTTACAACTTTGTTCAGAATTTCACTATATAGAAATATACATMWATATATATAATTGTTCTYGYTGAGATTGTCTTGAATTGTGCTTACAGGTAAATAAAAGACTACAGCATTTTTCTTGCAACAAAGTCTTTGCAATGAAACAGTGACCTCAGGAACATTCAACATTTACATCTRTATTTTTTCCTTAGTAAGAAAATTCAATCTGCACCAGCACACAACTTAAAAGTGGAATTCATTGATGTGATAGTGACTGCTTTTTGACCATCTCTATTTTTTATTCTTCCTTTTACATCCCAGTATCTTCCAAAGAGTTTTCGAATTCTGGAACCACATTCTTTGCTATAATGGTCTGACCTCTCCATTTTCCTTTGTATCCCAAACACCTACACTGYAGTTCTCTTCCCCAACTACAACCCATTTCCTCGTACTCCCCCACTGCCTTCTCCCCATGCCTGAAACCCTTGARCTTCAAACTTCGGAGGAAAGAAACTACTTTAGCAAAACTTGCTCAAATTGACTCTTCCCTCACAAATCTTGCACTGTTTATTGAGTTCAGGAGCAAATGTTTTCCAAAACCCTCCYCATTCCATATGCCACTAATGCACTCTCAAACTGACCATGTACAATTCTTCTGCTGCATGTGTCGCTTTCCTTATAAGGCCTTGCTCCCTCAGCTTGGTTCTATAGCTGRTTTGGCAGCTGATTTTCAGGTTTGGTTCAGATTTGCCACAGTAAAATCCAGAGGATGATGAACTAATAGAAGAAGGCATCATGTTTAGTTAATAGACATGATGACTAAGGAGGTACAAATTTGAAAATTGCAGTTTTCAAAGAGGTGTCAGGAACATAAAAACATGCAGAAGAATGAAAGGACGGAGGCACACAATTCAGACAGAAGCATTCCAAATGYTTTTTTGTTGCTTTTGCCAGAACACATTTCATAAAAATCCTTCTCTGCCCTTCCCTCCTTGTCAAAACAGGACCTGATCCCTGTTTTGCCAGGTCYAGAGTGACAGTGTGCCACCACCAAGATAACCTAACATCAGTGCATTCTAAGGTTCACTCTAAGCTCAGCCTGCAGAACTGGATTTTCCATCACATTTCACAGTGCATTAGCACCAGTTTTATCAGCTCTCAATTGTGCTGTTTATGCCAAGCTGTTTTAGTCACCTATTAATCCATGTCAGCAGCAGCATGAAGTTCTCTTAACATAAGGCAGAAGTCTGAGAAAGACATTCTACACACTTTCCCTTTCAGAATTAGCTATAGCACTGCATGTATGCTTTGAATCATAGTTTGGTAGTAAATGCTGTGCTTTCCGAATGGAAACATTTATTTTGGCAGAAACTTCTTCTAATTYATAATGCATCTTTGTCTCCTTCACCACTTTCTTCTGAACAAGAATCCCTGTTCTTCCATGTCAGAGCTGCTTGCAGACATAGCTCTTCAAAGCAGGAAAGTCTATATATCATGCAAGTGAACAGGGACAGGAACTACACCCTRAGGAATAAACCCCGTTTGCTAGCAGCAGTGTTTATTGATGTTTCCATTTGTTCCTTTACAAGACCTGAGGGAGGCTCATTCTCAATCAAATCACCTCCTACACCACTCAACTGCTGCCTGCTTCCGAACAGGCCAGTTCTGCTCCTTCACTACAGWGAAGTGCACCACTCCTGGCATCAACCTGACACCACAATGAACCAGTGCAGAGTGMGAGCAGCAGAAAATTATCCTCTCTACAGCAATAAGGATGGTCTTCTGCCAGTTTCCTTCTCATGAATGGACTCAATCACAGGGTCACATAAGCACTGGAGTTGGAATTGAGAATATACAGCTGCAGTAGCAAAAATGTTTCTTTCGGATACAGAAAAACATTACATAAGTTTAGCTCGTATTTTTAAAATGCTTGTTCTATTTATAGAAGGATTCAAGACAACTTAGGTTTTCTACAGAACAAGACYGTTTCAATTTTTCCCCCMTTTTTTTTWAATTAAARGATTGAAAGAAAGGCTGGGTTAATGCTCATTTCCTGACACATAAGCATCAGGGATGCCTAAAACGATTCTCAGAGCCACGGACAAAAAATGTTAAACAGGATAAAAAAAAGACACACTCAAGAACTGGCACTGCATTTTACAGAGAATACTTGTTTTAGGCATGAAAAATGTTATTTCTGCATTTTACTAGTACAGCAGGATTGYAATTCCAACCCAAAATATATTTGGGATTACAGTCAAATATAAGAGCACACTTGGTAATGATAAAAAAACCTAACTGTGTCTTGATGCTGGTAGCTGCTACAAACAACACTTTCCATAAAACTAGATATTGCATCATTTCATACAAAAGATGAGAACTACTTTAGAAGTTTTTTAGTTATTCTGAAATATAATCTTTAACAGGATTGAAGTGCTTATTACCATTTCTTTAAAACAAAATACCACTTAACCACCCCCAATCCCTCCATTTTCAGCAAAGCACTCTGCACAGTAATATGCTTTTTAATTGGTCCACAGCTTATAAACCCTGAAAACAAAAACTCCTACAAAATTTTATTCTGATAACATAAGAGAAAKGGATAGGACTGTGAATAAATGAAGGTAAAAGCAACATGCAACGAGGTTCAAAAAGGTTATAAATTTCCACTGCTTAAGGATATGCAACAGGTGAAAACAAAGACACACAGTTGCAGAAAGTCACCAAATGAGCTGGAATAAAAAAGTGCCTTGCTAATGTAATAGGAGCTATTTCAAAGCCAGACAAAAAATGTTTACTGGTCAGTTTACCTGAATGTATTTGTTGGTGTGATCACAGCCTTCTTGCAAATGTTGCAAATTCTCYTTCTGCAAATGGCTTGGTAGGGGAGCCTCAGACTGTCCTTTTACAATCTTCAGCAATTGAACAGGCATGGCTGCTTTATCTAAACAAAAATCATAGAGTCCTGAAGCTCCTCATTTTGTTCAAATTAAGAGTTCCTAGAAGTTGTATCTTACTCAGAAAGGAATATTTACCTATTTCATATTAAGACAGATTAATTATGTAAAACTAAGAATTTACAGAGGGATTKGCTTTATCTCTTAGTATCATAAGTAGCATTTCCTTGGCAATAGACAACCATCCAAATTACTYGATTTTTCAAACATTCCAAAACACTATAAATGGCAATAAAATATTACTTTACATATAAATAAATAGAAATACRTAGAAATTCAAARGGTAATGTAAACAGTATTAGTATTTCATGTACAGAAATGCAGACAAAAACCACAYAGACTTTGAATGACTCCTTCCACAGCACAAGGTCATGGACAAACAGTCTCCCCATTCAGTTTTTTCCCTATAAGAAAATTTGACTGCAAGAAATTAAAACATCTGTCATTTTAACTCAAAATGAACAAAAGATGCTTATATACAGATGGAAAAATTTGCTCAATGAATCAAGTAATGAAAAAAATAATAAAGAAAATAAGATGGGTATCTACAAGTGCTAAGCATGGAAGGCATTTGGAACAAGCTAAGTAATGTATGACTGTGTCATCTGTGGTCTGCCCTCACTAAAAGACCATTGCTAAAAGTCAATGAAATAAATTTATAGTGACAATTGTTATAGTGYTGAGAATAGGGGAGAGGAAGAGTAGTCCATTGCAGTGAAGTTACACATTAGAGAAATAGACAAAAGTGATCTAGCAATAAGTAGCTATTGCTGTATTTTTTCATTACATTGTCATTTTATTTCTTCTGGGGGTATCTTGGTCTTTACAGTATAATTTTTATTTCAAGTGGTTATCTACAGAAAAGCCACAACATTATCAATCTTCTGTTTCCAGTAAGTTTTAATAAGCCAAGCAAWAAATGCTTTCTGTTTTCTGAAAATCCAGATGGCAGTATTATTGCCATGGCCCCAACTTCAAAGAGTTTTAGCAATTTTTTTTTGATAGTAAAGACCAGGAAAGAAAGTGTTTCCTGTAGTTTTGAATGCTCATAAAAACTTAGGATTCTACTCAGTAAATCTTAGACTACATTTCAGTTACAGCTCAAAAGAGCTTTTGCAGTGCTAAGCAGACTGAATTCCCATAAAATATTCAGTTATAATGAAATGGAATTGTGAAACCATTGAAAAATGGAAAGACAGTGAATCRTAAGTTATAAACATAAATCAACACATACAGGTGCAGTGAGCAAAATTATCCACATTCTTTTAAAAGGTACCTTATTCTTCAGAAAAATCAAAAATCTACCTTATTGTTACCCCAGTATCCAAAGATACCAGACTTCACTAATAACTCATGACTATTCTCTTGTGAGCGAYCTTTCTTTAGCTTTCCCATTTTCCAGAAAACTCCCCAGTGCTGTTATTCTCGTCTAACAGATACAAGCCAGAAGTCACAGTCACTCATGAYATATCAATAAAATACTTTGGTTCGAGGATGTCACAGCTGCAGTGGCACACACAGGATGACTAGCTTTTGTTTTTTCCTAGCTTCCAAATTTACATGAGGAGGAAGGAGGCAGAAATGAAGCATTATGAACTGAYCACAATCCCCATTCCCTGTCCCTGCACTTCTCAGGCGGAGAAACTGGTAGAGAAATTGGAGTGGAGCTAAGCCCAGAAAATGGAAGAGGTGGAGGAAAGGTCTTTAGCTTTGTTCTTATTTGTCATTATTACACCCTAATTTGATGACCAGAAAGATAAATTACTTTGTTTGAGTCTCTTTTGTCCATGTAAATGRTAAGTGATCTCCCAGTCTCAACCTGCAAGGTTTTAGCTGTATTTTCTCATCCCTGTCCTCCAGAGGGGAATGATAAGAGTGGCTTTGGCAGGCACCAGGCTTCCAGCCAGGGTCAGCCTATGACAGCACAGAGCTGGGAGGTACAGCACCAGACACCAGCTGAAGGAGAAGTAAAAGACTGCCACAAAGGTGCAGATGCTGTTCCTGCTCTGACTAGTGAGGTATTAGAAATTAGAATTTCTCTAAGATTTTACTAATTGAGGCTAAAAACAATGCCTTTATCTGTATGTTTTCAAACACATACCACAACAGCATTGTCATTAGCTTACCATGATTTCAAGTCTCTAGTGAAAAGAGCAACTAGAAGATTTACACAGCTTTTCAGTTCAAAGTATCTACTTTACACTTTCTTCTAGCAAACTGAGAAGCTATTCCACCTAGAAAGAGTCAACTTCAAAGTTAATTAGCAATATTGAACTTCACCGAGCAACAGGATAATGATCCAGGGAGATATGTAACATAAGAGAATAACAATTTTTTTACCCTGTTTATCTGTTACACTACTTGAGCAATTAAAAATAGATTTTCCGTTTGTTTTCTTTTTTTATTTTCCCATAAAGATGTCCTAATAACACAGAGCATTTTGTTATAATTTAAATTTATGTAAATAGCATTCCAGTAGAAAACCAGTGGGGTGTTTTTACAGATATTAAACTCCTATATGTATAAAACTAAGGTCATGTGTTCTAATTGCTACTCTCTGAAGCTTCCAGATTCTTGTTCTCAGCAGTTAAAAACCAAAGATATGAGTATCCAGTTCTAAAATAAATAAAAGTAAATTTTCYAAAACAAACCCAGAGAKCAYTGGCTTTCAAAATCTACATGAARATACTATTAGTGCCATCCTTGGTGYTCCCAACTCTTCTGGAGAGCACCTAACTGAAAATAAACAAGTCTGTCAAATACCTTTGTTGCTCTCAAAAGCCTGACRAACACTGAGAGGAATAATTCCAACTTACACCTGTAAATGGTGTAAACAGAGCTATAAATAAAAARACCCAACAATCCCAAACAAAACCAACAGAGACTGCAAGAAAGGCAGACAGCACATTGGACACAGCTTGAAGAGGAGTGAGACACAACACACACACACAGCAGAAGGAAGAAGACTGTGAACTACAAATACCTTTTGCTTTCCAGTAATTAAATTGACAAAAATATGGAGAGTGAGCAACCAAAGAGCTTAACAGTTTTAACAAAGAATTATATGAAAGGATGTAGACTATATAGTATATAAAATGTAACCCACAATTTAACACCCCCAAATAGAATGCAATATAACACTGAGGATGGCTATGGTCTAAACTCTTTTGTGCTGCTCCGTCCACTAACTACAAAATTTAGCCTAAAATTTTCTCTAATACCAAGAAATACTTCAGTCACACACAAAAATTACATGAAGAGAATATTGCCATTTTGGGAAACAGAAGTGAGTAAAACACATGACTGTGTGTGGACTTCTGAAGGAAACCTCACCAAAGTCTCACAACGAATGAAGGAATAGCCAAGATCATCAGCATCTTATTGATGTGGTCACTCACAGTGGTAGATACCTCAAGCCTCTGTAAACACAAATACTAATCAGTGCAATATTCGAGCTAATTGTGCAAAAGTTAAAATAATTATGAAATAAGTCATGCTTCATTATAAAAGCACACACATTTGTAGACATAGCCATACATTCCTACTATATTTTATGCAACAATTTGTCATAAAAACGAACATCTGTGGCTTGAATAGGCAGTACAGAACTACCACAAACCCAACCTGCCATCACAAGACAAAGCTTTTGTCTTAATGAAATCAAGAAGACCATCAGTGAACAAAGTGTGTAGCCTGCCTAGAATTTTTTCAAGTCTGATTTTGCGATTTATTAGTTCCTTGAGGATTCTCATAAGGTGAGAACATCATGTCAGATTAACAAGAATGGGAGAAATCAAGTCGGTAGCATGACACATTCTCTTAGCTGCAAGTCTTCAGCTTGCTTTTGCTGCAGGTCTTAGGGCACTTAGCTTTTTTGGGAAGGATGTCCCCGGATACTCTTATCTTAATTACAAAAGTGATACTTAGTTTCACAGAATACAACTAGGTTCCTTAAGCAACCAAAATTTTATTTATTTCAGATTAATATTTATTCATCTGACATTGTGCAGAAGAGACCACAATCAAGCACTACCTGAGGAAAAGGGATTCTTACACAGTAATTATTATCTCAAAAGTACTTCAGCTCTATAAACCCACTGCAAATCAGCAGCCTCAAGAGGACAGGGCTACTCTGCAGAGCCCACGCTTCACACGATATGAACTAATCGCTACAGAAAGTCAATCCACCAGTKACAAGAAGCCGAGACCTTTAAAACCAAGCCCATCAAGCGTATCATCAACAGAACTGCCTTTCCGGTTTACTCACCGCCCGGAAAGAACCTTCCAAAGCCGTGGAGCACTGTGCGGAGACTCAGTTTCCCGGAGCAGAGCCCGTGTGCAGGACAGCTGCCGCTCCCCGTGCACCGCCGATCCCTGTTTGTGTCCCTGCCCCGGTCCCGCCGCCGCCTGCGCCACTTCCGCCCGCCCCGCGCGCTGCCAGCACACTGCGCATGCCCGGGCGGCGCGCGCACGCGCAGCCGCGGTGAGGGGAACACCCGTCCTGAAGGGACAGGGACAGGACTGGGAATGGGAGCGGAGACCGGGACGGAGACAGGGCAGGGAGCGGGAGCAAGGACAGGGACAAGGACAGGGCTGGGAATGGGAGCAGGGACAGGGCTGAGAATGGGAACAGGGACAGAGACAGGGACAGGGCTGGGAATGGGAGCAGGGACAGGGACAGAGGCCGGGACAGAGAGAGGGCTGGGAATGGGAGCAGGGACAGAGCTGGGAATGAGAAAAGGGACGGGCTTGAATCCACTGAAGCTTTTATCTTTTCTGTTTCTGTTTTTTCATGTCTTTAAAAGTTCTGTTTAGCAGTTAAAACTACGGTGAAGTGAAATCATGGAAAGGTTATGCATTATAGATGAGTTAAATYACAGTAATTTGGAAACATCGAGTTGCACTCCAGATTAATTTAAATGGTTAATTGATCTCCTCTCCTTTTTTTGCTGGTTTTTTTTTTTTTCCAGTTACTTAAAAAAAGAAAAGAACACTATTGAATTATTTCTTTAAAGTAATCTTAAACCTAGAGGAATTGGAGGGTTTTATGCCCTGTCCTGTATACAATCAAAAGAGAAAAAAACAAACAAACAGAATTCTGGTAACAGAATACCCCAGCTTTATGTGTCAACAAAACAATAATTGGGTCTGCCAGAAATCTAGCCTGAATTCTTTAATTTTTAATGATGTTTTTGAATGGTAGTCATATTCCTCTTCAGGATGGCACGGGGCGGGGACAGGGACAGGGGCGGGGCGGGGGCGGGTGAGGGAAAAGCGGTGACGGCAAAGCTCGGGCTGTCCGTGTCCGGGGTGTCCGCCAGCCCCAGTGTCCCCGTGTCCCCATGTCCCGGGCCAGTGCAGCAGGAGCCGTGCTGGCCCAGGGGCGGCTCCTCCCGGCTGTTACCCGCTGGGGAAGCGGCGCTCCCAGGCCCCCTGGAACGGGATATCGCTCCCAGACCCCCTGGAAAGGGATATCGCTCCCAGTCCCCCTGGAACGGGATATCGCTCCCAGTCCCCCTGGATCGGGATGTCCGGTGCCGGCGGGGGCCGGACCGATGCGGGGTAGCCGGTAAAACGTGGATGCTACGGCCAAATTCAGGCGAACTTAAAAAGCTGTCACCTGCAGAAAGTTAAAAAATACGGGGAACAAAACACCCTGCTGCTTGCTGGCGTCTGTTTAAATGGCTTTGGAAGCCAGTATTCATCGTTGACAGCGACACGGGGTCCCTGAGGCTGGCGCTGTTTGGATGCTGCAAGTTGRCACATGCCAAGATCCCACTGACACATGCCACGATCCCGTTTACGGTGCTTGCCAATTCAAAATTACGGCGTTCGTGGCTCAGCATTTCAACAGTGACGCGTCTTCCTTCAGAGACTTCCTCTTTCTGTCTCCAGTACCTCAGAGATACATCTGCTGCCAGTCTATGCTCTCTCTCTTTCCCATCTCTGTAGTTCTGAATATCTGGGACAGCTTTCTTTTTCTAGTTTCTCATCACTTAGTGATTTTTAAAAAGTCCCACTGGAAACAATTTTCTCCTTTCTCTACCTTGACATAATTTCCTTCACAACTCTCTTCCTATTTTGGAACTCTYTTAGTTATGTCTCTGGAGTGTTTTATAGTTACACTTAGAATTCAAATCCAATTCGAAAAATGAAACTTGGATCCATCCATGTTCAGGAAGCCTCTGGAGGTACATCTATGCTTTGCACTCATTTCCACTGTTGACAACCTTTTCTGGAACAGGCTTCTTTTCTTTGATCATCACAGTTCTCAATAAATTTTAATCCTGTACCTTCCATTGGGTATTGATGTACCACKCTTGATTATGAACAAAAATATTATTAAGACCTTGTTATACAGGCGTGATAAAAGTAGCCCACAGTGAGAGCTAAGGCAGAGCTGGGAATTTAAGTACAGGTGCCTACATGGAGGACTAATGATCTGCTGTTTGAAGAGCCAGCTGTAGCAAATAGGTTGAGAAGGTTAGTGTGACTTGCCCATACCCTTTGTTTCCATCAAAATTTTTGAGAAATCAAACTTGTCTTTAGGCTATTAACTTCTGTCAAGCAAGCATTTCTGGTGGAATATTGTCTGTCCTCTTTTCTGACCTCTATTTTTAAATCTATATTTTGAAAACAATAGTTTTCAATATAGAAAACAATRGGAAAAATTCATCAGCAAAAGAAGTTGATCAAGGGGTAAAGCACAGATTCAGGAATTAAATATTTTTAGAGCCCTGTGTAATTCCCTTAAAAAATGGATAATTTGAAACAATACAGCGAGGAAATYGTGCTTGAACCCACTGATTCATTTYWCTTTTCTGTTCRGTTTCTTTTTTTCATGTCTGTTAAAGATCTGTTTAGCAATTCAAATTACGGTGAAGTGAAATCATGGAAAGCTTATACATTATGAGTGGATTAAATTAAAATAATTTGGAAACATCAAGTTGCACTACAGAGTAATTTAAATGGTTACTTGATCTTCTCCTTTTACTTCTCTTTTGCGGCTTCTGTTTCTGGTTACTGTTTCTAAATTTACTATTAAATTCATTCTATAAAGTAATCTTAAACCTAGAAGAAATGGAATATTTTATGAACTGTCCTGTATATAATCAAAAGAGAAAAACTGAGAAAAAGCTGTATATAAGCAAAATTTTGATAGAAGAATACTCTAGTTTCATGTGTCAACAAAACAATTGGGTCTGCCAGAAATTTAGCCTGAAGTCTGTTTTTCTTTAATTTTAACCTTGCTTTTTGTGGTAGCTACCTACCTATTCAGTTGCTAGCTTTAATTCAATAAATTTTATGAGAAGTTAGATGAATTACATCAGAAGGTGATTTTAATGTTCCAGTAAGTGTATATATTCTCATACTACTTGCAGTAATCTTGAAATGTGCTGCAATTTATATGTATCATAATAGAAAYTAGTACCTCTGCAGAGGAAAAAAAATCACCAAAACCATAATTCGGATCTTAATGTTGGTTTGCTTTGTTGCTTTTACTGCTTACACTACAGAACAAAAATCCATTAGTAAGTAAGATGGTAGCCTTATTTCTTGAACCCATGTTTTGGCATGGGGTCCACCTGTAAGTTACACATGCTGTTAACCAGTTTAGCAATCTTTGGAAATACCCAAATGCAACTGAARTTCTGATCTCACTGAAAATAATAAAGTGTGCTCCACACACTTGAGCAAGACCAAAAGGTTCCCCTGTGCATCAAAATTGTATGTAATGTAAGMCATTGAATCAAAGCTTTCAGGAACAGGAGCCATATACCTTAAATCAATATCTAGTCACAGGACTGTTCTGTTAACGAAACAAGAACTAGATAATGGTTTCAGAAACTCGCTTCAAGATCTTGGGTGAAGAAAAAAAAAAAACATAAAAAAAAACCACTCCAAAAACTGGGCAAGTCTTTCAAGTGCGTTTTTCCAAACACACATTGCAGTGTCAGTCAACTCCTTAAGCAATACTGAAAATTCTATCTCTTCAATCTTATTTTCCTCATCCATCTTAGTAAACAGTAGCAAAAGAATTGTCCTATAGGAATACAGGCTATTTTCATTAGCACCTGCCCTGGTATAAAGTTTTCAAAGTTCAGCATGAGACATTTCACAGCCTAAATGCAGCCCTTTCTACTTCTTTAACTACGCTTTGCTTTGATGATAGCACTAGTTTTTYACTTGAACTTTTATGAATACTGGCCAAACTTAGACAGAGATCCTTTGCAGTACATCTGAAATTACAATCTGTGTTGCTTGCTAGAATTGATAGGCTAAGAAAAGTCAAAAATCCAGATTTATTAAAATTGCAGAAATTTTTACAGTATAAATGTTTAAGAATTTCTAGATTATTTACAGAAATTAATTTTGATTAATTGCATCTTTATAGAAATAGTTAATGTGTAGTCACTCAATAAGAAATCATATKACTACAGTGTGCTTCTCATTACAAAGTACTGTGCTTAAAGCATTTTCCTTTTGTAAAGAACAGTCAGATCCATGATTTGTTGTAACTGCTGGGAAATCTGAAATGCAGAGACCAGAATTAGAGTATTTTGAAATTAAATATTATATAAAATACTAAAATAAGTAATTCTTTGTTTTTTGTCTTATATTAGTATTCTGTGTAATTGAAGCTCACTTAYATGGGTATAATTTATGTAGGTGTAAAAATAAATAGAGCATATGTTTATAAGTATTTAATGAGTATGTTAATTTAAGAAGCAAGATTTGCAGAGGAGGATAAATCTTTTATTAGACCAAATTGTATAAGTTATGATTTGTATAAAYTATATGATAGCATGGAACACTTTCACAGACTATTACTGAAAATTCAGTAGTTTGATCTTTGAGCAGATTTGTGACTGATCAGAAGAAGCCAGCTTTAAGTAACTCACTAATGGAGTATTGGGTGAAGAAAGACTCACTTWGAGCAGGGGACAATTTTATTCTGTACCTAGGAGATTAGGAAAAAGAAAATGGGAGAGAATCCAGRGAAGAGAAAGTGATTGAATGTAGGCAAGGCAATGAAGCAAGTCTCCACTAATGTGATCCTGGAGACACATCTGCTTGTGGCAATCCTGTAGTTCAGCAGGTTTAAAGCGTATCTGAAAATATCCAAGTTTGCTTGTAAAAGAAGAAGAAGATACATGATACATGGAGTCTCTTCCAAAGGATTCTTGTGCCAACTGATGACTTCAAAACATACTGGGGTTTTGAGCATTATTAAGATAAATGCTAAGAGAATATATTRATTTATTACAGTTAGTGCAAATTTTGGAAGCTGACACACAGCTGTTTGAATTCAGTGTTAGTCWTTTCATTGGTTCCAAAGGTTTCCTATTAATTGAATCATCACAGATACTGCAGATTAGATTTCTGTTTGTAGGTATTAAGTATGCTTCTTTGTTTAAAATGAGACATTTTTCCTTTCTAAATTTAATACACTCAGTAAGTATGTTTGCTCAGTGGTTGTGTTYTTAGCTAATTTTCTTAACAATAAGATTTTATTTTCTAATGAGGCATCTATCGAAAATCCTTCTGTAGAAATCAACGATGGAAATTTATTATGTCTTTGCATAGTAGTTTTTCTGTATTTCAGTTGAAATACTCACTAGMTCTAAGAATGTTGAAATACTGTTCTTTATTCTAAAGCYTCAGCTGTCTGACTAGCTATAGAAGTTTGTGCTTCTTTCATTGATGCTTATAAGCTTACACTGGCTAAGACAGCTTCTGCAAAAAATAAATCTGATTTATGTAATTTCCCAAAGAGTTGATGTGTTAGTGTGACACATATCCTGGGAGTAAGATAACAAAAAGAAACCCCTATACTTCCAAAGCACTGGATTTTTTCTTGTGTTGGAAACACAGAAATAAAATCAGGGATGTATTAAGATATTTTTTGAAAAAAGYWGAACATTTATAACTACAAGGTGTTGTACAAAGTGGCATCACTGGAGTGTTTAATCTTTTAATGTCGAAGCATTTGTTTATATATGCATTCATTGCGTGTGAATTTTGGTTATGTGTGCATCAGTTGTAGGCAACAGTGGACAGGAATCTGGGAATATATTTTTAAAAAACTCATTAAAAGAACTTATGAAAGAGTGCAATTGTGTGAGCACAGATTATCAGAACTATCTCTATAAAAGATATTTATGTGTTACTTGTAAAATAGTAAAGTGTTTCTCCTTCTGTTATTTTCAATAACTGAAGCAGTTTCTTTTCTATGTGCTAAGACCTGAGGTTTTTTTCTTTAAAAAACATTCTTTGAATAGATTTCTTTATGAACCAGTTTACTTGGAAAATTCAASTTCTTCCATTTCAAGAATGAAAGCCTAACTATGGTTATTAACACAGGCATAACCTTACTCAYTGTAAAAATCTGTAGGTGCTATCATGAACTGAAATCATTTGGTTTAACAATGTAGTGGTGAATGAAAGAGCCTGTCTCCACCCCGCTGAGTTTGTAATCAAAATACACCAAGAAAATTAGAATTGGATTTAATTAAATATGTAGTGAGCTATTTACKTTGAAACCAAACAAGTATGTCAAGACACTAAAGGAGACTTGGGAAGAGGTGTTACTGGGAAGCCTATTCCTATTAAGTTATTTAGCTTTCATTTGTGTGATGATGATGCCAGTTTTCCAGMTATCATTGAGTTCTCCAGCCTGGAGAAAACTTCTGTACATAAAATGAATTATAATTTATTAAAATATGGACCTTTTGAGATATATAAAATACTCCAAAAGCACAAAACCCATTTATTCTCTTTCTTGAAAATCCTTTAGCTATTAGGCCTCAATTCTGATAATTCTGTCTTCATAGACTACAGCAGGATTTTTCCAAATTTTTTTCCCTCTGTTTTTTCCCTGTTCACATTTTATTCTCAATTCAGCTTTGCATCAATGCATTTTTAAATTATACATTTCTTTTGGTTTTTAGTAAAATAAAAGGAAAATAAAGTTAAAATAAAGGAGGAAAAAACCTGTGGCTTAAACAGAATGACTTTGTGTAGTCACACTAGTCATGTCCTATCCTGAGATATTCTGAATGTTTTCTAAGAGATCCTTAATTCAGTTTTTGATTCAGGGTGTCTTAAGTGCTTTTCAGTACCCTGAAGCTAAACCTTTTTAGCTTCAGTGATCTGTGAAAAACTGAAGTTACCCTACCAGGAATAACAGACCACCTTATTTAAACACATTTATAACTTGGAAGATATTTGTCTTCAGTCTTCCAAACATTTTTATCTGTTTATTTTCTTGGGTTAGATGATTATTTTTTAAAGCTTCTTGGTTACGGTAAAACAGAAACAACATTTTCCAAAACATGGTAAACATAAACCTTATTTTACATTTGGAAGCAGCCAAAATATTCAAAGTGAGGCAAAATACACCATCTATTTTTTGACCATGACGGAAATGAGAGTCTCCCTCAGCAAGGCAAAATACACCATCTATTTTTTGACCATGACAGAAATGAAAGTCTCCCTCAGCAACTGAATAAGAGGGAAGGACAAGAAAAGCTGACCTCCATCTTAGTGTCTAACAGTTTAGTGATGAGTTTGCACTCATCTTTACTTCTAGAATTTGTATATGCCATGGCTTAGGAATGGTACTCCCCAGTTCAGTGCCCCCACCAAGACTCT
>CADDXX010000459.1:362242-403749 GCA_902810485.1 Alauda arvensis
GGCTTAGGAATGGTACTCCCCAGTTCAGTGCCCCCACCAAGACTCTGCAAACCATGCTTCACCCTCTCTCACACACTGTCATTTTCCCCTTTCCCTCCTCTKCACTGGGATGGAGAGAAGAATTGGAGACACAAAAGTTAAAGGTCACAAGTTGTGATAAGAACAATTTACTGGAAACAGCAATGAAACAACRAAATKAACAGTAACATCAACAATACTAATGACAGAAAGTACAACAAAAGAAACTATTCAGATGGAGAAAAAACCCCCCAATAAATAGACAATACCAGTGGGCTCCCTCTGCCACATTTTTTCTGACTAGYGGGAACCTCTTCTTCTTGGAAGAGAGTCCCTGTCCCTTGCTCCCAGCAATGACATGAGGTGATATAGAATATACACCACCATATGTCCCAGCCAGGCCCCCTCCCAGATAAATTACCCCTGCAAAAAATTAACCCTGTCCTGGCCAGAACSAGTGCMGCATAAMTGAAGAGTGCTTGTGATTTCATCYACTSKGCTSACATTTTTTAGRGTGCAGTTGTGTTGTACTTGATRTTTTGTATTCTTGTGGACTTCAATGGGACTTAAAACCACATGGAATCTTGTGGAAATCAGGATTTTTCAGCTGTGTCAAGACCTTATRTAATGGACTGCTGAGCTCTTGAGAGGTACATGAGCTCAGTTTCCACAGAAATCTCAGGGCAGATGTTCAGGCTCTGCAGAATTATGAGAATATGCTGGTATGTTCTTACAACCTTGGCAATGGTCTTGTTGCCCTACTCTGTAATCTGTAGCACAGCTACGAAATATGATAAATTGAAGACTCTTAAATAATGGCAGATACTGATAATRTTGATTCTTCATTGTCCTACAAAAGTATTTTGTTGAATTGAAGAAAATGGTTAAAAAATAAGACACAGTCAAAAGGGACAAGCAAAAGATACCACATTTAAGCAAAAATAGTCACAGTGTAAATACACAAGGAGAAACAATGGGCTAGGTGGCAGTTCTCTAGAGAAGAAAGGAATGAATCACAAGTGAGTCAGATGTCATTCTGTTCTTATAAAAAAAAAAACAAAATAACAAAATTGCACAAATAACCTTTAAGTTGTATAAAATAACCTTCCTTTTCAGGAGTTTGGATAAGCTGAAGTAATGTGTCACRTTTCTGTCATAAACCTTGAAGAGGAAAAAACATGGATCTGTTGGAGGCATTCTGAAGGATGACAGTGTGAATGAGGAAAGGCTTAGGAAACGTGACCACCAATGATGGAGAGAAAGAGTTGGGGTTATTTAGCCTAATTTTTTTCGAATGTGGAGTCATGTGTGTATAAAAAGAGAAGCATTAAAAAAAAAGAAAAAAGATATTAATGTGTGTGTTGTGTCCATGGTACAAAGGAGAAGAAGTAATAACCTTAAATTCTGTAATGAATAATTTGTATTTGACAATAGGACAGACTTTCTGACCAAAAAAAAATTAATGCTGAGGCATTAATGGAATAATTTTTCTGAGATYTACATTACTGAATGGATATTTTTTTGTCTGGGTTAATAAAATATTYAGTTTAGCTGGATGATTTGTCTCAGAGAAGATGGATAGATAGCTTAGATACCTTCTGAAGGTTGTTTTAACTCTATTCTTCTATGATTTTTTTAAGATTTGGCTTGAAACCTTTGCTTACTTTAAATTTATTCATTTCTTACATCTGTATTATTCTTAGTCAGCATTATTCTCAGCTGTTTATGAGAAATCAAAGTAATCACTAGACAAGGATGGAAATTGTTCATATGCAGACTGTGAAATATTTACAATTTGTTGCTTTTTTGTGACAGTRTATGTTCATTGTATTTGATTGGATGTGATTAATATAAACTTAAGAGCTGCCATTTAGTTTTATTTTAAACAATCTTGCTTGATTGTTCATTGCCCCATTTTCATGCTACATTAGTTCTTTGTTCTTTTTTTTTGTATATTGACAATGTCATTCAGTTTTGTGGTTTGTGTTTTAATGTTATTAGTTTAATTGTCATTTTTAGATAACATAAAAATCTGCAAAGTGCTAAGAAGTTTCAAAAATAGATTTAAAAATTTCTTTGATAATTTGATTAGTAGCAAAAAGAAATAAGCATTTTAAATAGCATTTTCTGATATATCATAATTACAATTGCATTCAACTGAATTGACTAAGACTAGGTGCTCAACCAGGCATCTAATTATTTTGAAAAATTGCAGTTGGATGCTGCTTTGTGACATTGATTATAGATAAATCTTCCTGATACTGACTTGTGCATCTTTAAGAAAGCAGTCAAGCATGAAAGAACACAATAACACACCAAATTTGGGGCTTCCAGCTTCTGCTAATAGAAATAGTATTTTCTTAAATGAGATAGTCAAATTATTTRCATATATTTATTAATGTTATTATTCATAAAAGTAGAGAGTATGTCCAAGATTAGCATTTGCTAAGAAAACAGGACGCTTTTCCAGGAAGACATTAGGAAGAGTCATGTAGATCACATTTGTCTCAACTTTGGTGAATATGAGTATTTCTTTGCTATATAAAATACTCTGCTATTTTATGACAAAAAAAAATATTTTTGTCATTCAGTTTGCAAAACATTACAATTGATCAAACCCTACACATCTGAATATTTCATCTCAAATGTGAAGCTGTCTCTGAAGCATCTGCAGCAGTGAGGGTGGCAGTTTTAGCTTCTCTGTGACTTTGRTGGATTACTGTAAAAAAGGTTCATTTCTGTTTAAGAAGGGGGACTACTGAGCAGGTCAGCAACATTATGAAGAAGATAATTACCAGAAAGATCTGTGGTGGACTGATCCTGGCTGGTAGCCAAGCTGTCACTCTTCTCACCCTCAGCATGGCTGAAGAGCAAAYGACAGATGATAGCTTGTGTTTCAAGATAAAGACAAGGAGGTCACAATTACTGTGGCAGGCAGAGTAGACTCAAACTAGGCAAATTATTTATTGCAAATTAATATAAATACCTAATTACTCAGGTATTGAGAAGCAAAAGCAAAGCAAGAAAAAAATATTAAAACATTTAAGCAAAACACACCACTCTTTTTCTCAAGCTTCACATCAGGCAGCTGTCACCTCCCAGCTTGTTGTGGCCGCAGGTTGCACTCAGTACTTTCAGTGAGGCAAGAGATCCTGTGGTGGAGGGGTTGCAGAGTTTGCAAGTCAAGATATGGTGGTTCCTTTTGGTGCTCCTTCATTGCTTTTTTCATCTGCTTTGGCATGGGCCTTCCACAKGCTCTGTGCCATTGGGAATATATGCTCTGCCACGAAACAGTTCCAGCCTCTCTGAGCTCGGGATTCTCTTGTTATTTCCCAAAGGTTCCCCCCACCTATGTCTGTTCCCTCATTGTCTCCATGTTCCCTCCTCCTCTTTCAAGAGTTTCCATTCTTTAAAAAAAGCATTTTTGCAGAGGCAACACCAAACTCAGTGATGGGATCATCTTTGGCCTGTGACAGGTGGAAGCTATCTGGAAATGACTGTGTCCAGTGCAGTGCAGGACAATTACTGACCTTCTTCCACAGAGGCCACCCCTGCAACTACTCACCCCCAAAACCTTGCCACATCAGCACAAGTTTTATCCACATTGCATTTTCAAATGGAAAATCTGTATCCCCTTGTCACTCTTTGAGAACTGAATAGATTAATCAGAAATCTGAAGTTCTGCATGCTCTCATCAGCTGTAATAATTCTCTTCTTCTCACTCAACCTCATAGCTTTCAATTTAAACAAATAATATAAGAACTATATATTATTTGTTATATATATATATATATATATATATATATATATATATATATATATATATATATAAAATTTTTAGTCATTAGTCTGGCTTATGGGGTATTCAACAGACATTGCAATGCATTGACAATGATAACTTCATTGGTATTGACATCCAATTCTAAATTTCTCCCAGGATGGGCAAATTTTATCCTTATTTATTAGTTTTATTAGTCTAGCAAGTAGGAGATTTGTCAGGAACTAACACTGCATTGTACTGAGGAGAACACCAGCCACTGACAGTAAGTGCTTTCAACTAGCACAAGAGAGCATCAGCARTGTAATAAGGTCAGCTTGATGAGAGGTAGTTTTAACACAGCAACAAATTAAGCTTTGCCACGGTCGGCAGTCCAATTTCTTAGTGAGTCATCTGTCCATTTTCTTGTTGGTCTGACAGRAGCCAGTGTCCACTTGTGATAAAAAGTCAAGGGGGAGGAAAAGTCAAAAGGCATGAATTGTGGTGAATTGGTATAAAAAAAGATCATAAAGAGTTTACAGTATTGCCTTTATTGGAAAAATAGYCAATTGCAATTTCAGAGGATTAAAATATCTCACACCTTGTATATTTTTTTTAAATGATGGTAGAAATCATAAACAGACATAAAAAAGGCAGAAAAGGATTGCAGTCGTGATTGAGGATAATTATTTTGTACATCTTTTAAACTCTTGAAATTGTCATCACTACCTAACTCTGCCTTTTTTCTCACCATCATTCTTCATAGCAGTTTCATTAAATTCTTGGAATCAGAAGAAGAAAAGAAGATTAGCCAGAGTCTCTAGACTCTATGGAAAGGACTTTCTACAGAGTTTTCTTAGTGCRGTGCAGTTTGGCACATCTCACAGGTAAAAAGATACAGAGATGGCAATCATGAAGTTCGCAGGCAAGATAACAGCAAGACATTGATTGATAGTTAGTCTAKTTGCTACCATAATCTTACTCTAAACTTAATAACCACTGAAATTCTGAGTGATTTCCCACATGATGTGCTTGCAAAAGAAAGTAATACACTACTCAGAATATTAAAAATACTCCTTTCTTATATTCATTTCAGGAATGAGATTGTTCTGGAAATGTTTATGGGGTGATACTGATAAAATGGAAATATTACTACTACCACCGCAAATGATAATGTATGACAGAGCATAGCTTCCTCTGGTGTCAACAGTTGTTACATGTTCTGATGTGAGATTTAATGTGGACTCTCTATATAGAGTGATATTTCAGAGATTAATGGATACTTATGGAAAGTCATAAACAATCCTTACATGAATTAATTATCTATCATAGGCATTTCTACATAGAAAATCAGAGAAAGTTGTTATGAAGAACTGAAATGGAAGACAAGGTAACAAAGCAACAGGACAAGAAAAAASGCTATAAAACAAATAAAAAATATAATTAACATTTTACTATCTGACCAGACATCTGTAACTTATTGTAAGCTATACAATATCCCTTAGGGAATAAACTAACATGATTAAAAGCTCTGAAACAAGGTAGAAGCTAACAATTAACCCTTTTAAGTTTATTGATAACTAAAGAGAAATATTCCTACAGTAGATTTTAAAATTTTATAAGGCTCTTATGAAAGCCAAAGGATGTCAGTAGGTGTTGTGTAACATCAGGTGCAGCCATGAGTCTCATGTAGTGCTTTTCCTTTAAATCAGTGAAGTATTAATTACACTTTTTWAAAATACTACTGAAAATTGTTCACAATTTTTCACAAAGAAGAGAAACATCCTCAGAAAGTAAGAATCAGTAACTGCCATTGTCTTTTCTAACTGTAAAAGCAGGAAAAGTCTGGAAAAACAAAAATTGGTCTGAGCGAATAGAAACCACATTCATCTCTTGGCTGTTCCAACTGTGGTCATCAGGGCAAAGTCCTGCAGGAGGACACTTATTAGTGGAATGAACCAGCACTTGATATATTTTTGCCCAAAACATTTTTGTAAATGGCCTGGACAAGCTGATGAAGTGCACCCTCAGCAAGTTTGAATGTGCTGCAAAACTGGGAGGAACAGCTGATGGCTGTGCTACCTACTCGTTGGGAGGACCTCAACTGGCTAGAGAAGTGGGCTGAGAAGAACCCAGGAGATGAGCCATTTTAGAGTGAACTCATGGAAGGAACMTCACCTGTGGTCTCTGAAGGAGTCTCTGGAAGAGCCTGTCTCTCYCCACTGGCTGAGAAAAGGGGGAACCTGCCTAGTTTAGACTTTTGTGCCTGAAGTTACACTTGGGGAATGTGCACCTTTTAAATCAACCAGTTCGTAGAGCCTCAGCACATAAAATCAATCTGACAGAAAGGATGTTTTCTGTCATATGACAACTGGTTCTCAAGAAGTGGAATACAGAGGTGAAATGACATGTTTCCTCACTGTGGTCACTGTTCCAGTCCTGAGTAATGCAACCTGCTGCTTGTACAACCACTGTCCTGACAGCTTGTCAAGAAGCTCCTTGGAAATAGTTTTCACATGATTTACTGCATCAAACAAGCTGTCTTTATGTTCCAGTTCAGGCTTGACAAATTTGTCAGTTTTTCCAATCCATTCACTGTTCATAAAGTCAACATTYCTGTGATGCAACCTGAGAGATCTGCAAGGAAATCCCTGGAGATTGCTTCAAGTGTGACTAATTTAGAAATAGTGCAATATATTTTTAAATCTCAGCAAAAGAATGAGGCTTGGAAGGTAGCAGGAGATTTTCATTAAAAACTATCTGACAACATCTGAGAGTTTCCCATGCAGCAAAGATTTATGTTTGAAAATTCTCACTGGTCTAGGGAAACTCAGGGCTACTCTTGGGAAAGTATTTRGTTCAGATTTGTAAATTATTAGAGTATGAGTTATAAAAATGATGAGGATAGAACCTTTAAGCATTGAGGTCTAGGAATTTAATATTTTTGCTCCTCCTGAATCACCCAAATCCATACACCAATGCTTTGAAAAAATATTATCAATAGACTTTGCTGCAAATGAAATATACAACAAAATATCATACAATGCAAGAAGTGCATAAAGTTAGCTGCAGAAGTGCTTAAAAGCACACAGTCATCAACRTAAATCAATGCAAACATCCTTTTAAATTCTCTATAGTCACAGATGTAATCATTTAATCTTACTGACATAACTAATCCTTCTGAAATCAGTAGGACATCTCAAATGGTATAAAGGACAAGCAACAGCATCACATATAGGGAAAAGAAGACTTTTTTWAAATTTTATTTTAATTCTATAGTCAGATGGAGCAGACTTAGTAAAAATATCAGAAATCTTCATGACCAAAAAATAAAAAAACCCCAAAGAGTAAGATCTCTTAAAAGAATATACTGACTTTGGCATCTCTCTTTTAGYGAAAGCTCATATAAGAAAGGAAAAACTATTTCCTCAGAATTTCACCTCAGGTTTTTAAAATGTAATTTATGGATTCTAGCGATGTAAAATTGTCATTTCACTCAGGGGAAACAGCAAGAATTTATTAAGGGCCAGAGGTAAGGTTTACAAGATCTTTTGAGTAGCCTAGTGATTTCTTCTTGGTTTTTTTCACTGTATGAGATTTCCTGACAGAAAAGTAATTGCAGGTGTTTGGAGAGATATGGATCAGCCCACAACATCTAAAGTTAAAGCTGTYAATTGAAGTACAGGAATCTATCCTTTCTCTATGGGATTTTTGCTTTTCAAAATGCAGTATAGTTGTATTAACTAATACTTGGTCAATAAAAGAACAATGAGCAAGCAACCAAGTAAACAGCTTCCCTTGAGTTCTGGTGAACAATGGTTCAAGGTAGATTTCTGTTTCTGTAATACTGGAGAGACAAGAGCTAGTTTCTTTTCTTTCTTATGAATAAGAGCAGCTTGAGGTTACCCAAATTTACACAGCAATTCCATCACTCAATCACTCAAGCACTCACATACTGAGAGTTTTCTTGGCTCTTGTAACCCTGTCACAGAAGAGTCCTAGTGCCAGTACCAAGGCTGTCCTAGTGACCTTTCGCTGTTGGGAGTACTGCTGTAGCCACAATAGCATAAAGATAAATGAAATATAAAATAAATAGAGAGTGGCAATGGTCAGATACTTGAAAAATGCAGAGCTGGAGGAAACAGGMTTCTTTTAAATGTTTTCCATTATTGGACAAGTATTACCATATCACTGCCACAGATTGGAGAAAAACTTGGGGAAAGGAATGGAGAATGATGCAAAACTAATARGCAGAAAACTCTCACTATTCTTGAATTTCTGTCAGGTGGAGATTCCCTCTACCGTAATTACTTTCAACACTTCATTRCAATGTGAAGTTGTTAATTTTGATCAGACCATTTCTTCAGCTTGCTTAATAAACACCTTTGAAAGAGGCTTAGTGCTACTTCTTAGGAAATGGTCATCTGATCATCAATCCCTGCCTTACAGGATGGGACCTTGTTATCTGTTGTTTAATGGTCTTTGCTTSTCACAGATTCAGATATTGATCACATTTTGTTTATAAAATATATAACATAATATTACCAGTCATAAAACCAGACATTTATTTTAAAAATATATCAGGAACATTTGATTGTAAGAGTTAGTAGTRTTGACAGTTTCACATCCTGACTACAGGCTATGCAAAAAAATACCTTGGAATAGCCTTTGRAAAAAAGTGAAGGCAAAAACACCAATTACTTCCAACACCAAAATAAGTAATCTATTACTTATAAAAATAAGTAATTTATTAATTACATTACATTATAGAACATAAAACAAGGGGRCTAGAATCAGAGAGTGGGATGGTCTCTTTTAGTCTATATTTCCCATGTTTTAATAGTTTTAAATTTAACTAACACTAATCAAGAGCRAAACAGGCAAGATGGGCAATGCTGTTGCATCAGGAAGGAAATGTGAAATTTATGGTTTGTGTACTGTCTACTTTCCCAGGAACCAGTTGGCATCATAATGCAAGCACTATTTTTTAGAACACCAGGATCAATACTGAAAATGGGAGAGGTAATAAGCAGCTTTAATTCTTCCCGTAAAGTCAGAACACCATCTACCAAATGATAAATAGGCTCAACCAATGCTCTGTTTTCTGAAAAGCTCCTCATCCACAAGGACCTATTTAATTATTTCTTTGTTTTTATGGGTCTGTCTACAGTCATTTGCTTTTCCTTCACAGTCGGTTACCCAAGGTAATTCTAACTCTAATGACACTGGGATGTTTTGCTACAGACATTGGAGGACAGTTTAGAGACCCTGCTGAAAGCTTTTTCCTGCTGCTAATAGTGAAACCCCCCTCCTCTGGGCCTCCCAAGTCTCATTATGAAATATTTCTAGTGCCCTGTCAAGCCTCACATTGGACCCACCATCGATATAGCCAGAAGTCTCATTCCAGCTCAAGCCTGGGCCCCTAGCCTCACCTCATCTGCTTGTCCATATCATTCCCCAGCTGTTGATTAGGTTTCCTGGGCTGATATTAGACTGAATCATTACCTCAGCCTTCTATAGATGGTGAGTGGAGCCCGCTGTTGTGGGCCTCCCTGCTGTGCTCACTCTACTCAGATCCTGGGGATCCCAGTAGGGTCTGGGATCTCTTAGTGGGGATGCAGTGATGCCTGTGCTGTGCACAGCCTCAGCTGAAGTTTGCCCTCCCTGTGGAACTGCCTGACTTGCTGCTCAGCAATAACTTTGTCAAGGGATGGGGCTTAGCCTTGGAGACCTTTGTCAGTTCAGTGGCTGTTCCAGTTTTGCTAAGCTAAATTCAACAGGTTGTGTGGCCTAGAGCACCCTGAAGATCTGCTCATACCCTTAGAGCATCTGGATTCCCAGAGCATCATTCARCTGAGAGATTGGGATGAAAACATGTTCTCATTTAATTTTAAGATGAAAAGCCTGCTGAATTYTGTT
Organism: Alauda arvensis; assembly: GCA_902810485.1. NCBI lineage: Eukaryota > Metazoa > Chordata > Aves > Passeriformes > Alaudidae > Alauda > Alauda arvensis. Next base: position 371,937 of record CADDXX010000459.1, read on the forward strand.
TCAATGGCCTATTATTCTTGTGATTTATTACAAAATTATTTTTCTGTGCTTATTATGAGTAGGGTAGAGTTAATTTTCTTTGCAGCGGCTGGTATGGGGCTGTGGTTTGTATTTSTGCTGAAAACAGTGTTGATACTACAGAGATTTTTTTTTTTTTATTGCTGAGCAGTGCTTGCACAGTGTCAAAGGCCTTTCTGCTATGTGTACCACCCCACCAGTGAGGAGGCTGGGGGTGCACAAGAAGGTGGGAGGAGACACAGCAAGGACTTCTGACCTAAACCAACCCAAGGAGCATTCCACATCATATGGCTTCATGCTCAGCATATAAAGAGAGGGGAAGGAAGGGTGGGACTTTTGGAGTGGTGACATCTGTATTCCCCAGTTGCCATTATGTGTGATGGAACCTTGCTTTCCTGGATACAGCTGCACATTCCTTGTTTTGCTTTGTTTTKCTTGTGCCTGGGACATTTGCATTCCCTCTTAAACTGTCTTAATTTCAACCCATGAGTTCTCATTTTTCCAGTTCTCTTCCCTATCCTACCTGACTATGTGCAATCAGTTCTGTAGCATTGCAAACAAAAAAATTTGCTCAGAATAAAATCTAAGCATAGAATCAAAAGACCTGTTTCTAAAAGGTAAAACCAAGCAGGCAAATCTAATGGATTGAGCAAGCAGACTGTAAGACTTGTGTTATATTACATTTTTTTGTTGGAAAGTGAGAACAAATATGTAAATTTTACACACTCTCTTTTTTCCTTTRATTATATTTTTTTGTTTAGCTCTTTTGGTTTAAATTCTTCTACGTCATTTCCATCTCAGCATCATTYGTGTTTGCTGTTGGCTTAAATGCCTTCCTTTGAGACATTAACTGATAAGTTCTAAAGAGAATCAATGATCCAAGCTATGCTCCATGGGAAAAAGATTAGTCATAAATAATAATTATATTTTGGAAGAAGTTAGTCTCCTCAGACTAGGGCCTGGAAATGTTTCATAATRCTAATGTTGTTCGATTTATTGCTTTGTTTTTTAATTACCTCTGAAAAAAATAGGCAAATCTTTCTTGCTGTCAGGAAGCTCTCATCTTAAGCATATCATACATAGGTCCCYATTTCACACAAAGCATGAGAATATGAAATTAGCATTTTAAACTCTGTTATTTAACCATTTCATTATAATCCCTGCCTATTATACTGTAAATTATTGTAGCTCCTGTTAGGAAATGAAGTAATAACATATAGGAAGAAAATATTTTAAAGCTTGGATCATCTGGCTTACAAAGTCTAGCTAAAGCTTTAAACATATATTTTTATGACTTCATTTCATTTTTATTGCCATATTTTAGAACACATTACTAATAATGCTGTGTCCTTTTTATGTAAGCAAATCAKATAGGTTTGGGTTTCTTCCTTTGCTTTGTTCCTGATTATTTCCTGTGAGCTTCAGCARTCAGCCTGAAGTTCTAAGTCCAAACTTGCCAAGGGATCATGTTAAAATAAAGCTTTGTTAAATTATTGGATTTTTTTTCTGAAATAAAAACTCGGACTCTGAACCCTACAGTGTTGGCTGAAAGCATCTGAAATGATCAAATCATTGCAGTCCATTCCTTTTTTCTTGGCTGTTGGAAAGAATAAGCAAAACAGATGTACAAGAATTTCAYAGTCTGAGAAGGCAGAAAAGGTATTTGAACAAGAAAGTTTCACCTTTACCCTAACTCAATTAACAAGTTTCAGTTTCCTGAAAYTGTTGCTTCAGTTGCCAGATTAAATCGTTTCTCAAATATCCCAAGCCATGTCATCTCACATGAGGATGGCTAGCTAGAAAGATTAAATAATTTTTTAACTCTTGTATGTCAGCATAGTTTTTCCTTTAGTAATGTCAGAAGTTACTTTCTTTAATGAAAGGAATTACTCAGAAGAGGTGAAAACTTTGAAGGTGACCATAATTTTAAATCTTTTGGTGTTAACCTGTTACAATTGTCCAGTTTGGGTACTTCAGTAGAAGGGAAATATCAGGAAACTAGAAGGAAGATAGTGGAGGACCACTAAGGTGTTGGGGCCCTGAGGAGCAYAGTGCAGGAAGAGGGGCTCTGAAGCTGAATTTTTTAAGCCTAAGGAGGTTTTYCCCTCCTGGAATGGAGTTTAGAGACAATGGAGGTAGGCTCTCTTTGGAGGTAATTAAATGTCTTCACAGTGAGAGTGGTTAAGTTCAGGAACTGGTAGCACAGACAGGCTGCAGAACCTGAGCCCCACAAATCCTTGAGCAACCTGCTCCAACYTTGGAAGTTAGCACTGTGCCAGGGAGTAAAGTGAATGGGCTGCTCTGCAAAGTTCTCTGATCATGCAGGGATGGGGTTAGGGAAGCCAAGCCTGACCTGGAATTGAATCTGGCAAAGGGATAAGAAGGATAAAAAAGAMAGGATACTGTGAGTACATAAACAGAAAAAGGAACACTAAGGAAAACCTGGCCCAAATGCTGCATAGGGAAGACAARCTGTAGACAAAGGGTATGGAAAAAAAAAACAAGGTACTTGATGCCTTCTTCTCTTCACTCTTGACTGGCAAGACCAGTCTTTGGGAATCACAGGGCGCTGAGACCAGAGAAACGCCTGGAGCAAGGAAGAATAACTCTTGATAGAGGAGGACCATGGYGAGGAGAACTCAGGTGAACATACAGAAATCCACACAGTCTGAGTGGTTGCAGCCACAAGTGGTGACTCACTCAAAGCACAAGACAGTAAAGCATAAGAAAATGATCAGGAGTAGTCAGCATGTTTATGAAAGGAAAATCCTGCCTAACCAACYTGACAGCCTTGTACAGTGAGGTGACCAGGTTGGTAGATGAAGGGAGACAAGTGGGTGCTTACCTTGACTTTAGTAGGGTTTTTGATGGAGTTTTTCATGACATCATCACAGATTAGATGACAAAATCTGGGTTACATAAACAGACAGTGAGGAAGGATTAAAAGTTTGCTGAACAGCCAGGACCAGAGGGTTGTGATCAGTGTCATAAAGTTCATTTAGGTGAAAGTCACTAGTGGTGTACCTTTAGGGGCTCCTCTATCCACCACCCCCCCCTTGACAAGGGGAAAATACTGAGAGACTATAAATTGAAAAAAACCAATTGACTAAAATATCACAAATAACAACAACACACGTAGCAAAAGTACACAGAAAAAGGTGCCCTACCCACAGAAAGGCATTTACCAGTGGGACAAAGCTAAGACAGCTGCTGTTCCCACACCACATGGCCCTAAGGAGACAGACTTGGTGGGAGGCAGGGAGGCTCCTGCATTAGTCTACACAGGCCAAGAGGACAAAGAAGACAGTGTGGWAAATTAATTTCTGTGGGCCAACACACTCCTCCTGTCAGACAGATGGTGGGGAGACAAAGCCGAAAGAAACCTGGGAAAATGGCACCCTCCAAAAGAGCAGCCTGCACAGCTGTTGTGCCAGCTCAGTGAGGTCTGCAGGGTGCAGGGTCTCTCTTGGTGGCTCCTGGGCTGGGACTGCAGCTGCACTGGCTCCTGGGACTGGCAAAGTCCCACACAGGAGCTGCCTTTTTCAAGACCTGGGCTCCACCCAGCTATTAAAATGATGAATAGCTGTYAGAGTCAGTCCGAGATCCCTCATTTGCCTCACAACTGYCAACAAAGGGTCTCAAAGCTGGGACCCCCGACTCCAAGGCTCTGGCCTGTCCAAGGCGGGAGAGAAGCCTGCCAGGACTCRCAGGTGTGCTTACTGGACCAGAGACTGGGAACAATGGACTGAGCTCATGTTTACCCTGGTTTGTTCAGTTCCTGCTGTGTGGGTCGGAACGACCCTAACCACTGTACTACCCACACCATGGACCGTGGCCAGGTGCAGCTGGTTTTGGAGCCACAAATRAACAATGAACTTGCCATGGCCCTCCGTGCAGCCAGGCAGCCCCCCCTCTACCTTGGCCAAATGCCTCTCGCTTYGAAGAAGACCTATAAGACTGTGAACATCGGGACCCACCTCRTGCRCACCCCAYGGATGAAGACKCATCTATRGGCTCATCGCCTCRAGGATTCGGCTCTTTCCGTGGTAGCTATTGRCCCCTTTTTCCCCTCTTTTCTCTCTCTTTCTCYCTTTTCCCTTTTCTCTCCCTCTATCRCATAACTGTTGTTGGCACTAAATAAAGTGCATTGTTSATTTAAACTGGTYTTGTCCCTGTGCTGTGTCTTCTGCGCYCTGAGATCCCCCTAAAACGAACCTATTAGGACTCCGCAGACCCTTGYGGACCCTAACAAYAGCGAACCTGCAGTGCAGTCCTGGATGAAGGCTACCTCTCCCCAGGCTCCAGGCAAGTGAACAGCAGCCATGCTTTTGCTTCCACCTGTGCTTAAAGAGACAGCCTATCAAAAATGATGTAGATGATGTGCATAGTGCTAAACTCTGCCTCCTACCTCTATAACTGGGATGATTACTTATTTCATTTTTTTTTTATTAGACAGAAAAGTATATTTTGAAATGATAGAGAGCTTTTCTGTYCAGATTTTTATCCCTTTTGTTGCAACTGAACATGAAGAGGTTTTGATTGATAGGGTGCATCCTCTCATCCTTGGCAGAGCTGTTATTAGTTTGCCAGCTTGTTGCCTCTCTCAGTAGGTTTCCTACCTACTAGGTCTCTTAACTGACTGTAAACAGCACAACATCAGAGGGTTAATATTCTGTCCCACAATCTGTAATAACATGTACCTACTACAACTGAAAGACAGAAATGAAAGTAAAACATATGGRCTGTCAATAAAATACTGTCACCTTAGAGTTATTATATACTCCTTGTAAGAGCCTGAATCTCTAAAAAAATCATTGTGTGGAAGTTTTCTTTCCCAACATAATTTCTATCTTTTTAATTTAGTCCTCTTCAGAAACTACTATATTTTATCATTTAACTCAGAAATTGGATGCYTTAGGGCTTGACTTTATCATGCACTAATAAAATGAAGAGAAACAGACCTTTAAAAATAATTGTGAAAATACAGTCTGTCAGCAAGGATTAGATTCAGCTGTGGCAATGGCTGGAAAAAGWTATTTTGCTCTAAAATACATGAAATATTTATTAGCTTCACCTGAGGTAAACATGCAGTTGTTTACATATCTTCAAATTTGTATATGCACACTTGTAAATGAATTTAGARAGGAGCACCATACTCATAAATATATACCATTCTTATCTCTGTTTTGCAAAATAAATTATCAAAGTGTTCCATTAGCAATAGGCCAGGAGTAGAAAGGTAGGATATTTGAGGAGCAGGACCCACTTCCTTAACCTGTCAAATAAAATGTGCTATTAATCATTTGATTTGTCTTCTTTTTCTCTCAAACTCTTCCTCTCCACAAGCTATTGACKTAGGGCAGAAGTTATACATGGAAGTGTAATGTATTCTGGCTTTTCTCTTTCCAATAAGAGAAGATGACCTAAACCCATAAGAAACCCATAAGTCCATAAAAAATGTGTCTGCTGTGGTCAAGAGATCTCCGAAAATGAAGATCTCAACCAACTGTTTTTAAAATCTTGCTGAGTCCAGATAACATTCAGAGAGTTTTCTTTGGCACCTAGGATAGATTTTCGGTAAAATGAGGCCATGTTGCTGGACCATGCAACACAGTAATTAAAAAAGCTTATGCCCCAAAACTTGTCACTTTCGCCATCAACATTTTGAACTACTCAGGTCTTCTTGAGCTGAAGGTCTTCCTTCAGTCACTTCTGTGACTGAACTTCTGTGACTGAACTTCTGTGACTCCTTCTTATGCACAGAAGCAGTTCAGTTTCTGAGAAAATGGTGCCTTTTTCACAACCAGAGCACCTGGTTTAACCAAGGGTCAGAGATCCTCAGAGATCTCTGACCAGATGCACAAAAAAGTGAACAAGAAAGAATTGAATAGTCCAGTACAGTATAAGAAATCTGTGTTCCATCCTGTGTTCTCAGGACTATTTTAATCTGCATATTATAAAAGAATTGTCATAGGAACTGAGCAGCAGTATGTAAAGTTAACTTTGGACCTTGGATCAAAATTTTTATGTGATTTTCCAGTGCTTGACATAGTTTCATCTGCTCARTCCCTTTTCTCTGAAACATTATTTACTTAATGTGTTTTCAGCACTTTTATTTCTACCTCTTTAATAATGGATATCTTTCAGAAGCTATGTTTTATTATTCTTATCTKTCTGCTGCTTGTAAAATATTTTTATATGTTCTATGGCAGTAATTCAGATTCTTCTGTTTTGTTCCTTGCAAGAGTGCACAAGTCTTCYTAGSTTTTTACTGCCCTCACCAAATTTYCCAAGTATATTAGATTTCAGTCTATCAAAGATTGTATTCCTAGCACCTTTTAGCCTATAAATCTTATCATTTTCCTCCTTTTGCAGTCCATCTATTTCCTGTGACTTTGATTGCCTGATTTTCTTTTCCCTTTGTAGTGAAATAATGCATGGACACCACATGATTTTTTAATACTTTTTTTAAAGTTTACTTTTGAAAACTTTCTTCAGCAATTTAGTAATTGAATGTTTGTCCTTTCTATGTATTTTCTCTTGTGGATAGGGCCAAAGCTGGCCTGTTATTTCTTTATAGTGCAGCTAACAAGTGATTTGCAAGTTCCCATATGAAGCAATTTTGGGAATGAGAAGTTCCTTTAASACAACAATCTATTCTGAGGATGAAAAACAAATACACCTGTGTATATATTGTCAATAATGCCAATAAGATTTGTCCCACGAGAACCCACAAAGGAAAAATGTAAACATATTGAGAGAGAAAATTTGATAGACATACACAATAGCCTTTACAGACCAATTAACTGAGCTTCACTGTATTGCTGACCAWTTAAGACACACCTTCTGATATTTCCTATAAATACGAGCTTTGTGAATGAAGTTTGGAGCCTTCTGAAGATTTTACCATGTCACTCTGCATGTCATGTCTGCCTCTACAGTGACAGATACTTACAAAGATTTTGACAGTTGAGAGAATTAATCTCTAAATAAATTCTCCTAGTGGTAGGACATCTCCAGCTTTTCACATGATTGAACCACCTTTTCATTTGCATTATCCTGTCTCTACTCATCTAGAAAAGACTTTGGCCTTCACTTCTGTAAGCATCTGCAGGTCAACTTCCATGCACCCTCTCTGGGGGATACTGGGAATCATTCACTGTGGTGTAAAGGACAGTCAGGATACCTCTTGTAGTTACCTTTTTCTTCAGCCCTTCCAGCTACAATGCATATTCTCAGTCATGGTGAGCAATAAGTAACTTTAGAAACAYTACAGTGATATACTGAAAAACTAATGCTAAATATGAAGTTTTGCCCACCAAGTGTCAGCATTYTTGCTGATCTTCTCTTCAGATTTCTTTCCCTCTTCAGATCTTGGACACTAAATCCTTTTARTTTTGTACCTATTGAGAGATTTTTAAAAACTTTTTATTATTTTTTTTTTCTCAATAATAATGAGATTATTATAACTCTCATTTAGGATTGCTGAGTTGACTGTGGTGAAATGCAAGAAATTTCTTAAATGTTCTCAGCTTTCAAGTCATGGTCTCCACCTGCAATTCCTAATCTTCAAAYTGAAACAAGTCATTGATACTGTCAGCTGTGACCAAAAAATCACCTGGAAATGGAGAAGAAGATTTTATTTTTTGCCTCACARAGCAAAGACCAGGTTCTTTTTCTCACTGCCAGTCATTTGATTTAAGATTTAATATCTTTAAGGAGTGCCCAAATTAACATGAATAATAAAATAATTAGAAACAGTAAGAATATTTTATGCCCACATCTGCCTTTGTATCTTATAAAATATTACAAGATATTCTTCAAATCAAAAAAATCTGAAAGGTAGATAAAGCTTACTAGAATTCAATAAATTAAAATAGAAAAGCTATTTTTAAATGTATTTCTCTGCTTTAACATTAAGGCACTCAATGAAAATGTTTCTGTTTCCCAAAGATCATAGTTTTACCTATCTTTAGACACCTATGCAATGATCAGTTTCTCTATTTGGTGCAAAAGACCAGRGTGCACATTATAATACAAATGTTCTTGATCTGACAGAGTGACAAAACTCTTTCACATTCAGATGCATCTCATGTCTGTAGACTAAAACTAATACAGCATGCAAACACTGCAATAGTAATTAAATTCTAATATGTGTTAAACTCTGTGATGCCTGCATCACATGGCTACAAATAARTAATTGACTTGGTGGAAAAGACYAGTGACACAACATTATACTAATCATAGTCTCCTCTACCTGCAGTTTTTTTGTTTTTTTTTTTTAAAGACTTTGCAAGTGTGCTCAACCTCCTCTGACCACTGAGGGATTTCTGCTGAGGTGTCTTTCTGGTCATTGTTTGATAACAGATAGGTATGCCTTATCCATTAAGGTCATATTATTGCTCAGCAGGTATAAGTTGATATCACTTCVTTCATVAAAGTTGTATGCCTTTTAAAACTTGTGGATATCACCTATGATAGGATTTTGAGTCRAGCTTTACGCAATTTTAGTTTGTTAAAGTGATTTACCCTATTCACATATAATTTGGGCAAATTAATATTTTTGKAAGCATAATTTGAGGAAARCCTATTAATRCAAGCATTCACACTGTGCTCATCTSTGTRGTATGTCTGCTTCTTATGTMATGAKCAGGAAATAAAAGGAAAGAATTGATGGAATCAGTTTCTTCAAGCTTCAGCAGTGTTGTCTCTTTTTAGGCCATCTAGTTTGCTCTCACTATCCTGAGTCAACAGAAAACATTTACTGTGTAGGATTTTTTTATGAAAAGGCAAGAATATATGAAATACAATGCATGCACATTGTGCACTATAGAGTATTATAACCCTTGGACACACCTCAGACAAAGTAAATGGAAATTGCACTTTTGTAGCTCAGGGAACATAATTTTAGAAGATAGGATGCACCTCTTAACAGAAGAAGRCTTGAAATATGCATGAGCATTCTTCTGAGAGTTTTCTGTCTTCTGGAATTAACATAGTAAGTATTTTAACAGACACCTCAGGTTAAAACAGTAAGAGAATATATTCAGCCCTTGGTGTAGTCTCTCCCTGCAGTGAGTCTTTCACACATAGTGTGCAAGTAGGCAGAGAAGGGGACAATAACACTTTAATCATGTTTGGGTTTTTTTGCAGTTTTAAACATTAAAGAGCATCCTTTCTCTGCCATATTGAATTTCAGGAATCTCAAAGCCTCAGTTCTTGGTCCTCTCCTTCTCTTTGTTGCCATATCCATGGCTCTCTCATGCACCAAAAAACAAACTGGGTATTTACAGTCACGTGAACATGAGTCATTGCAATTTGATCTTAAATGTCTGCTGTAGCTACTCTAAATATCATTTAGATCAGACACAGAAAGCATTACCTAACATACATTACCTAAGGATAGCAAGAAAACAGCAGGAAAAAAACTGTTCATCTCTTGAGTTATCATCTTTGCAGAGCTGTGTTTACTAGTGCATTCATGCCAATTACATGACAAACATTTCACATGTTTTAGCTAGAAGAGCGGGTTTTTGGTGTAGCTGTCACACACAAAAAAGGACTGCTACCTTCTTTTTCAGCATGAAATCTTATTGTGATGGTATAAATGATTTGACAGAGGACCTACCATAAAATAAAATTATGATCTCTGGGATAGCTTTGGAAAGCACTGTCTGAAAAATCTTTTTACTTACGGATTTCATTTTTAATCTTCTGGCAAAAATGTAAATATATCTCAGATAGTGTTAGTCCCATTTAAGAGGATATTCTATAGAGGACTAGATTAAAGAAAATGAAAGGAGCTTGTTTTGTGTTTGGCAATAAGAAAAAAGTGCCTTGAAATACCATCATACACTGCTTGCACACAGACTTGCATAACACTTGAAAAAGCTATCTCTGGATTTTCTTAACAGCTAGAAATTATTGTATGTTACTTAGAGGATTTAGTGTCAGAATATTTTCTTTTTWAAATAAACAATCAATAGATTTGTATTCTGCTTTGTACTTCTACAGGTGCTGAAGTGAACTAAAGGGGAAATTAGGAGTTTAATTTTACCTGGCTTAAATTTCTGAAAGCAAGTGTTATAAACTTTGCCCGTAATGACTGTACAGAAGGAGGTAATTAAGGTCCACTTTGACAACAAAATTATGTTKCCTGCCATCCTTCAAGAGTCTAGATCTTGTTTACTATGATTCCTCACTGTATGGGTTCCATTTTAAGAATCCAGAGCAGTAATTTTTATGAWTTTGCTTTAGTCACAGAACAATGGCTATTGTTGATAGAGGGCTACACACCTCCAAAGGGAAGGAGAGCATGAAAGTAGGTGGCTTGATACCTCCTTGACAACTAGTGAAAACTTTTATTAAAAACAAGTTATTTGTTSATAACACAGAAATCTACATGTGAATTTTGTGTATAACCATTTKCTTTTAGCCCAGAAAATGGTATGARCATAACCTCATTGACACTTTAATAGGATATGTCTCACCTAACTTTAGTTGTGTGAAAATTACATGTTCAGTCTAAGGTGATTATATAGACAGCTCTTTAGTCAGTGAAGATATTTTTGGTGTGGGCCATTATAGCCAGAAATAGGTTTCTAATACAGAATGGRATTAATTCCCTCTGGGTGTGCTCATTTATCTCCACAGGTTGGAGCACAATGACAAGTCCAAACTAGGCACACAGTTAAGTGACATAAATCCTACTTCTAAATGAACAAAACACACATAAAGAAAAGGATGAAATTTTAGTTTTATTAACTCTCCTTCCAGAATTAGTTTGAATATATTGTCCTGGGATGTTTGTTCACCAGATGTTTGTTCACCACAACCCCTTATTTATTTTGTGAATATATGTGCATTGACCACTGAAAATTAAATTATGTCCTGTGTTAAACAGAAAATAGTCGGCAGCTGAAACTGAAACTGCTGAATGATGAAGAGATGCAGAGCTTGTGCACTATAACATGCTGAGTACCATGTTCCCATTTCTCCAATCAGGTGAAGAAATCAAATCACATGAACTTCAAAGCAGGTAATGTTTTAGCCATGAAGCCCATTTGATTGTCTAGATTTGCCACCATAGAAGAAAAAAGCCTTTGAAAATATACCCTAAATCATGCCAAATTATACCCAATCCTTTCCCAGTGAACAGCAGAAGTTGGAAGAGTAGCAATACATTGCAACAGGTGAAAATTCAGAAGACATCTTTGCTAATGGCACACTATTTTCTATCAGGTCTCTTGATCTCCCCATTGTACCCAGAAGGAGATCAAAAGGGAAGACTAAAAGATCCCATGTTCTTTCCCTGATTTCTGAGACTGCTCTGTAGCAGACTTTTCTTGGCCCACTTTAACCTTGGACCTGAAATGATCTATGCTTGTTGATTATAGACTTTAAAAGGTTGTTAACCAGTAAGAATTTGCATCACCATTGTAGCCTTCCAACAGCTGTCCACACAAAGCAGGAAAATTGCTGAAAGGTTAAGTAASAAATGGATATATAGCCATATTTCTGCCTGATGCTGAAAAAAATGGATGGAATAGAACAGACAATATGGTCTCTTATACTCGCATCTCTCTCATCTTCCCTGAAACTGAAATACTTTAAAATGCATTCATAATACAGACTTGCTCCTGTACAGGTTTTTTTTATTCAGAATAACAACACAGAGGAGGAATGGCTGATAACACTCATGATCTACTACAAAACACTAGGAATTATTATGTCATTCAGATAATAAGGGATATTTTTAAATCCTATTACAAATTTTATATTCAGTAATACAGCTTCCTTTTCCCTTAAAAAAATGGCAATGTCAGGTGACATAAAAAGTAAAACAGAGAGCAAAAAACACTTCCTGTTACCAGCTCAAGTCCAAAGGAAAAGTTCTCAGTGGCCCCTCTCTGTAATTCTTGTTCTCCCACAAGAAACATGCAGGCAATTTTCAACTTRTCATTTAAGCATGTATTTTGATTTGATGATGAAAATTAACTCAGTATTTAAACAACTCTCTCTGAAAAAATTTACTAAGCCAGGGTTTACTGATTACACTACAGGTCATAAGYTGAGCCACTTAGAGGAACCAGTCCCTCTCTTCACATGCACAATAAGCTCTACAGGATTTCTCTAATTCTGTTTGAGTTTTCTTTTGTTTTGAGGTGGTTTTTTTGGTGTGGATTTTTTGGTTTTGCTTTTTTTTCTCCCCCTCTCAGTAGATCATACTTAACAGACTCTTCTGCCTCTGCCTGAACTGTAAAAATCCAGACACTGTGTGTTAATTGCTGATTATGACATYAAGAATCAAATTTCTGACTCTTCTGTGGCAGTGGGACCATCTCAGCAATCTCTAGTGTYGGAAGGATACATTAAAGGTTTGAATATAGTGTCATATTTATTACATAAGTGTCACAGTCTTCTCTCATAATTAAATCTGTTGGGTATTCCTTTGTAAAAAATGGCTTTTCTTGCAGTTAATTTTTATGCATTTTTGGAAACAAAAAAGTAACATTGGTTAATTTCCTTTGACTGGCAGAGGAGTATCTTTAAAAGTAAAATGTAGTGCTAATACCTCCCATTTCCTCCCCTTCCAGTTTTTTAAGTGGAATTTCTTGATCCTCATTACAACMGTGCCCCACAGGGATGTTGATGTTTGCTCATAATAATGATTGCAAGCTGCACTGTAGATAAATCTTAGAATGGAAAGAAAACAGGCTATAAATGAAAAYGAAAAAACTCTGCTAGGACTGCAAGATAATGTAGTGGGCTGGTTTTGCTGCTGTTTGAAACAAATRTATTTAAACAGAGAGTGTTAGGCTGAATAATTAAGAATTATAGAACAGAAAATACAGAAAACCAAACATGTACATGGTTACCCTATAAATGAGATTTTTACTACAGAGAAAACTTTCACATTTATTTCCTTATGTTTGAAATTGTGCCAAAAATGAATAAACAGAAGGAAGAACTTCAAGACAGAACAGACCTAAGAACAGTGTTGCTTCTTCTTTTGATTCACTTTCTTTTATTCAACAACTATACAATAATTTTATCCCTAGTTCAGCTTTTATAGTAAGACTGGTAATGTGAATCAGACCAATGTCTATGAAATAAGGAAAGAAACATCTGAAAGTCTTCAACATAAGAACATAATTGATACCAGGGAGAGTTCAAGCTGGCTTCTTTTAGGACTGCAGAGGGCTTCAGCAGCCACTGAAGTGGCCAGCCAGTTAGCTGGCCTAACATGGTTGAAAATGAGAGTGTTTTCTAAAATATTCACAGAAAACATTAATTTTATATCTACTGAAGGGAGATGCTTTGCACAATAATTACGTTGTGTCCTGATGCATGTTGGGATTTTGTGGCAAAGCACGTACTTTGTGCTTTCAAAGTCACTGGAGTTCCTCAGAGGGTTCCTCCTGAGCAGCAGAGCAGAATYTGACCCCAAACCATCATTCCTCCTCTGGCTGTCAGCTCTCCCAGCAGCAYGCCACACAGGCTGCAAATGGAATCTGGATAATAACAGTCCTAGTGAGTTTATCAGTGGATGGCAGTGTGGAAATGTGCTTCCTCTGTCTCATTTCATATTCAAAAAAAAAAAGAAAAAAGAAAAAAAAAGGGGAAAAAAAGGCATATACTGTTTGTATTTCTGAAATGACAGGCATGGAATGGAATTGTGTAAGTGGCTATGATTCTGTTCTCCTAGTTATTAGAACTGAAATATTTATCTCTCTGTATATACATACATATATATATATATATATTACATACTGAGAGAGTCAGAAAGGACTTAGAGAAAGGTCACTGTAATTCAATTCCAATAAGTTAAATTTAGAASAAAATGCAGCAGTGAGCAAACATATAGATACCCACATTCTGCTGAATGTCACTCTCTTCTGCATAACACTGTGAGGTTCTTCTRGATGACTTCCACATTTCTCCTTCCCCCAGAAAATCCATCCTTGATAGGACACACACTGAGAAATATATGGAAARATCATCAGCCTAATCTTTTATTCTGTTTGCACAAATCCACATGATTTCAGTGTTAGCCATGTTAACCTTTTACCAACTGAATATACAAAAAGAAAAAGAAAACAATAAAGAAAGGTGATGAGGAGGTGGGAAAGGTTCTGTGATTATGCCACTGGCACTATATAGATATAGCTACTGATACATGGGCACTGGGCTYTTTATCATGGGATTGAGGCCCAGCACACAACCACTTATCTAAACTTTTTTTTTGGAAGAGACCATATGAGTGTCTAATGAGCTAGATGGATTTACTAAAGTGATTTTGACAAATGATAGCATTCACTTGTGCTCAATATCCTGATCTATCTTGTAAAATGAATTCAGTAAAGGATTTCTGTCCATCAGTTGTGAAAGAGCATGTTATATGAYGTACACCAGCCAGACCAAAATACGAGGCCATGGGTTTGATGTCTATTGCAAATTAAAGAACTTAACAGGGTTAGGAAGGGAAATAGGATTGAACTTTTGCAGAATAAAGTGTAACTTGAATCACAATTATGTTTGTAGATAGCACCTATTGTGGTACAAAGATAGCACAATACTCAGAAACATGCTCAGTTCTTGCTTACTGTCACTGTTCATTTCCCATTTCTGGCTTGCTTCTTTGCATGGGTTTTTTTCTTGAAATAGTTTAGATGAGTATACCATGCTGTAGTCCTAACAATGATAACATCAGTCATACCTAGTCAATCATAACTCTTAAGGGTTTATTTTATAGTTTTCCAAACACTTGCTGGACCTTTTTTTTGTACCAGTTTGGTACTTCTCAGCAGAACAAAATTTTTTCTCAGTGAAGCTTTTTCCCTTGGTAGATGATGATTTAATAGAGCTGGAACTTTTGTAAAAAGTGGTATTTTTGGTATACCTGTATGATGATACATATTGATCTATCACTCCTCTTTACAAGATTAATATTAGCATTTTTAAAAATACTTCTTTTGATTTGAGAGACTGAAGTTTCCAGTTCAGCACAATTCAGTACTTCGTTTCTGAGTTTTGTGTGTCTCCTCCAGTACCCCGTCTTGTTTACAGCAAAAGAGAAAGTTTATTTGAAAATCAGTGCCAACTGGTAAGGAAAACACTGAGACACAAAAGCTAATTACAAAATAACCTACAATACCAAAAGAAAGAAAAAAAAAAGTTCTATGGAACACACTGCAAAAGATAGAAACAAGGTGATTTTAGGGCAATAAGGTAATAATCACACATCTTTTCAGGGCACCTGGAGCTRGGGCTGTGGCTTGCTGCATTCCTGGTTTTCACTGTTCCTGGCTAGAGGCAAACAACGCAGGACACCCCAGGCAGAGCCTGCCCTCCTGCCAAATGGACCTTGGCTGTAGGTCCTGTTCTTCCCACCCTGGGGRCAGCAAGTGAGAATACAGCCAAACATTATGAACTTCATTATAATCTTCCATAGGTTCAATATTGAATCTATTGAATTCAATATTCAATATGAGTTTTATAGCAAAATGAAAAGCTCAYGTATCTTTCTGATGCACCAGAACAGTGTGAAGGAACTGGGAACATCACTGGGCATKTTTCTTGACAAACTGTAGGCATGAGCAGGGGGCGTTAGAAAATACAATGAGATCCAACAAGAATAATCCAGTCCAAGGATAAACATAGGAGAAATAACAACATTTTATAGTTAGGAAGGAGAAGACTGAAGAGAAACACAATCACAAGTTTATAAACACCATCAAAGCAGCAATAAAAATGAGTTAAAGGAATTACATTGTCTGATAAGATGGCATGAGAAGGAATGATGGTCTAAAGGTAGGAAAGGAATCTCTTAAGTTAGACATTAAGAAAAAGTTTTAACAGCTAGAACAAATGACCAGTGTGTGAAATCCTTAGGGATGGCAGTCAAGTCACTGACATCACGGGGTTTGTTCAAGAAACAAGGATTCTTTCAATGTATAAAGAAGAGCTACATAAAGTGACAGCCCAGAAAATAAACTGACTTTTTTACAAGAGAATTTGTGAGGTTGTTTTATAGATATGACTGTATATTTAGAAGAAATAGACATGGACATTGCTTTTGAAAAAAAAGGTATTCTCTTTTATTTTATGTTCATTGAAATAAACTTTCAATTAAGACAAAAAAAATCTTTTTATTTTTCCAAAATACATTTTTGGGGAAAATATCTTTATATAATGATTTCTGTCTCTAAATATTTGGAGATAAGTAGCCATTTTTTTTAATGAGACATGGACTATGCTCCTAAATAGGAATACATAATAGATGTGCTCATAAATGCCTTCATTCTGTATTTACTGATGTAAGACATTAAAATCCAGATGATAATAATCTAGAGTAAACCACAGGACTGCAAGTTATGGGAAAAAAGCTGATTTTTTAATAAAGTGACTGTTCATGATTCTGGAGATAAAATTAAAAGCCTCCTGTTGGTGAATTTGGAAAGGCATAAATTGAAATTGCATATGTTTCTAAGAAGTAGTAGCTGAGGACTTGATGGAGTAGTACATTAAAAAAAGAAGGACTGGAAATATCTCTTACAGAGCAGCTCAAGGTCCCTCCAGTGTGGTGGTGTCTAGTTTCTTTTCATGAGCAGAATTCTTGGGATACATATAAGTATTTTCTGTTGATGATAAGCTCCTTGTTCTGGTAGAGACAAGAAAAGTATGTGATTTTCTTTCTTTTTCCTTCCACTCTTTCCCCAGAAGTCCAGTAGAAATCTTGGAAATTAATTCTTAACACTTTCAGTGGCCCATGAGATCTAGCATTAGAGTACTGGTAAAACTTTAGAGCCAAAATCTGGTTCTGGATTTTTTGTAGTCCACTTGAAGTACTTTAGGATTTTCTTTTTGGAGCCCAGCTGCAGAGATGTTTCAGCATGCAAAATAGAAAAAAAATAATACAAATTCCGATCTCCAGTTTGTCAAGAGCCAGATTACAGTGACTTTAAGTGCTTCTGTAGTCCATATATAGACTTCATACAGAATACATTTTTTCTGTCAGAGGCCTATCATGGAAACAGACTGGTGTTAGGAGGAACTGAGTTTTTGCCTGATATATTTTACAGTGATGGTTGAATTGGCTTATCTACATGCTTAATAAAAGCCCAACAAACAAAAAAAAGTAAGCATAATGATAATGTCTTTCTTGTTCAGCTCTACTCAGAGGAAATGTAGGGTTTTCAAACTGAAGATGTTATTGGGAGCAGTGTATATGATTCTTAGGAGGACTGAAGGACTTTTTTTTAAAAAAAATCAGTGATCTAGGAAAGCTTTTAAAGCAGTAATTAGGTATTACAAATCCATGGAGATACAGGCAAACAGGATTTACTCACCTGCAACRGAAGTACAACCAAATTCAGACTGGCATGCACCAGCGGAGAATAGACAGTATAGTGACATGCAATTTAGTTCTGAATTTATATAAAGTGGCAGTCACCAGGGGGACTAGACATTGTGTAAACTGAAATCCAACTCCTCTGAAATGAGTGGTGATGTCTGTGTTTGAAACATTTAGGTAGACAGACTGTAAGCACCAGTAGGTTTCAGCTACCTGCAAACCAGCAAAACCTCTTTCTTATTCTACTTGAAATATATTGTTCTTTCCTCATCCAGTTCCCTTTTTGTCTCATGGTTTTGGTTTTTAATTTTGGGAATAATAACCTGCATTGAATACAAGCAGTATTTCTCCAATATTCTGTCCTTCTCAAATTCTGTCATCTAGTGCTGACCCTGATTAACTTGTGACATTTTAAAGAATCACCRTATAATCTGGTGAACTTGCAATATCAAACAATAAAACTAGCAGAAAGGTTCAGAGCAAAGGGTGCTTAACAACTACTCCTGAAACCCATACAAAAAATTTTTGCCCTGAAAGGGAATTTTAAATGAATGAAAGAAGATTAGTGAAAGGTTTGGTGCACCGATGACTGGAAGCATCTTACATGAAGAGAAGTTTGACAGTGACTRGATGAAAATGTTAAATGTCAGTAGGCTGGGATACTGATGAATCTTGGAAAGGAGAGGGGACACCAGAGGCACTTGGAAAGAAAAGTTGTATGCTTTCTATCAATGCACCTGAAGCTGAGAAGTCTATTTATTGAAAACACATAAGGGGTGGAATTTAGTCCTTCTACTTTTTCATGTATTGCAATCACAGAATATGGCAAGATTCAGGCTGTGGACAGATTGGTGACAGTAGAAGCCTGCCTGTGGTCCCAGAATGGAAGGGCTGCAAAGRAGGAAGTTGTCTATACGAACAGGAAAAATCTGGCCTAAGGCTTGTGGATGTTTCCTACTGCTTGGGGTATCAGCTTAGGCAAGGATCAAGATGACCCTGTTTAATACATCTCAGGGCTAGATCTGACCAGAATTGTAGCACAAAGAGCTCTGGAGCTTCCTTCTCCCAAAATATGAATCCTGTATTTGTAGTATGTATGGTGAGTAGGTTTTTGCAATGTCTTCACTGGGGCAAACTACCTCATCTTGTTTTCATAGAGAGACAACTTGGTTTCCCTCCTTGTGTCTCAAGACTTGCTTGGTGCTTGTGGACTCTGGAGAGGAGGCTCTGCATATTAGAAGGATTTGAAATAAGGACACTATACACTATACACTAATACTTACAAAAACTTCAGTGTAAAAACAGTTTGCATGATTATTTCCAAGACCATAATTTTACTCAATGTAAATAACTAATCCACAAATAATAAAGGGGTCTTGGAGTAAGATGAGGTCATCAAACTAAYTAGATATTACTTTCAATTAAGTAAATGGCAAGTACTTTGGATACCTCTGCTCCTTTTGCTTTATCATCTTCTTACTGAAAGGGTTTTATCTGAGAAACAGTTGCTTGTTTTGGGTTCATTTTTGAGGAGGATATTAGTGTAAAATAGCCTTCTTGAAAGTGCAGTCATAGTCTATGGAAGAAAAAAGAAAGAGCTGAACCAAGGTAAATTCTAGGAAGTTGGCAGATCTAAGCCTCCTCTTAACTMAAAAAATTTAATATGAATTTTAAATTAAGTTGGCACAGGCTAAYAGAGAGAAGACAATAGTGGCATTTTCTTTAATTAGTAATAGTCACAATGCATTTGTTGGTTTTGTCTCATCAGACACTGCAGAAGCCTGTCCCACTTTTTATGGATGATTATAGTTGAAAGTTTGGTGGTGAAGAAAAAAGGAAATYTTGCAAGTTTAAGGATGATGCAATATGAAAGTATAACAGAGTTTTGTCCTCAATTCTACTATGAAATATGCAAGCTTCAATAGTTTCACTGCAAGAGTCACAACAGTTATGGTTTTTTTCTTTAATGAAATCTTTTCCCAATGAATTCAGTCACTAACCTGGCTTAGCTCAAATATTTGCCATGTAGCATACTTACTGTAAATTTGCTTTTTCTTCTGTCTGAGGRAGATGCAAAATGTGTTAAAAATTTAGATAAGTTCATTTTAATTTCACCTTCAGAGAAATCATCTGGGTATTCTCTACTGACACAGASTGGTGATAATTGGGCTTCTGATGTCTCCTCTAGGCCTGCTGTCCTTCTCAGATGCGTTCACTATATATTACAGTGCACAGAAGCATGTGCAGTGTGATAGCAGCCAGTAGACTCCTGAAGTTTGATRTGGCTTTCTCTGTTTTCTACTGTGGACATCACAGTCATGAAGCAGAAATAATGATTGTCCAGAGAAAAATAGTACTTATAGACTATACATGCAATTTTCCCTTTTCTGACCTGCATTTTGATGGAATTTCTGGGGAAAATATAAACTATGAATGAAATCCATGCCTGAGGTTTTGCAAACACAGCAACAATATATAAGATAAAATAGTAGCATGGAGATCAGTGCCAGTCTCCTTATCTGACTCAAACACCGTAGTTCTTTACTGATGAAAATATAAATTAGAATTCTGCACAGAGACAGAATGAGCAGATGGAAGTCAGTCCTCTATGCTGCATAGCTTTGCAACAGTAGCAAGTTACATTTCAAGTTAACACAGCATTTTTGTCTAAATTAATTCATGTTCTAGTAATGTATATTACTCATCATCACACATAAAAGGGAGAATATTCTTTACTGGTCTTTCAGTAGAATGATCAGTACAATRAATATCTGGAGGCTACCTTTTGGTGGTTACAGTGCATGCAGCAAAGTCAATCCTAACTTCCTCAACTGTTAGAGAAAACAAAATTCAGCATCTCACAGTGTTCCTGAGTCTAGTATTACATGTGAGTTTAGAAAGTAGTGCAGGCCTCCACATCACATTTTATTTCCCTTGAAAAGCCACCTAATGCTCCCAATGTAGCCGAGGCTYAGTAGTTTATTGTGGATGATTGTGATTATTTTTCTCTTTTGATCTTTTATTTTTTAATCTGTTAACCTTCTGCACTTTTGAGTGTTAAGTAGGGATATGCATGGCTCCAAACTGGTCATATTTCCTCAAGAAAAGAGATGAGTGGCTACCTATGAGTAAAAACAGATTAGATTGCCAAAAATGAGAAGATGTCTGTGTGTTTTCAAATGTAACCTTGTTGCCAGTAGTAAGAAGGAAGGTAAATTGAAGACATCCATGCTTGAGAGAAGCTTGGGATCCCYATAACTATATTTTACTTTTCCTGCAAAATTCTGATGTCAACACCAAGAGCTGCTGGTATCCTTGCTTCTTGGGCCATGATTCCTCAGCTCTGAGACAAGGGTAACAACACGTGGTCCTGCTGGCTGATGCTGGAGTTTTGAAAGCAGCCCCTTCCATTCCAAAGGGCTTGAAACCTTACAGCTGAGCAGAAGCCAGCAGTCTCCACCCTTTCCTGTGCCCCCTGTGTACAGACATCAATAGGAAGTTGTTCTATAATAAATAAGTAATATCTTTTCTCCTTGAAATTGGTGTTCAAAGCACTATAAGGTCTGTCAAAGCTGTGTAAGACAGYGGCACGTCTGTCTTCTGCTGAGCACTAAATCGTCCTTCTAACAAAATGCCAGGGCTTCGTTTTCAGTAACCCTAACATTTGCTTATTTGTTTATTTATTTGTTTATTGCATTCTGATTTCTTTGAGAATTGTGCCATTGTCAGAAATAGAACAAAACTGTGGGCTGGCCCTGAGTTCCTGCTGGCCAGAAAGCACAAGCTCATGCTATACCTGGCCAGCTTGCTGATGGGGTGTAATTTATCTTCTTCAGTTTAGCTTCTTTATTTKCTGGCATGAAATTCCTTTGTGTGTATGTTTTCTTTGCTTGCCAAATCTGGCTAGTTACAATTACACATTTACTGTCAAATTAATATTTTTTCTTGGTGTCAACCTTCCGTTATTTTTCTTCCAATATGCTCAACTTTATTAGTAGTACCTATGTATTTCTAATCTGTTTATCTTTGGTATACAGCCTCTCTCTTAAAGAGATAAGTAGAGAATGGAAAGCTAAAATAACTGAAATTATCTTAGACAAGTATATTTTAATATGCATAACAAATGGTACAGTTAATCCTTCATAAGTATTTTCTATTTAATGAAAATGACAATCCTCTCTCTCTCATCCCRCCCTTTCTGCCTGACCTTTATTAGTCTTTTTTCAAAGAGTTCAAATATCTTMTGAATGCAAAGGAAAGAACATTAGAACAAGGTAGTCTTGGATAGTCCTTTATAATTATTTTCCTTCTTAATTTTCTTTTTTTTTATTATTTTCTAACTTCCAGCAGTTTCTTTTGCAAGCCCTGGGTGGGAAGTTAAATCAAGGATACTATTATTTAATCTCCTTTGATATATAATTGCTTGATACACTGTGAAATAAGTCCCTTGAAGCTTCTATGTTTGGCTTGCCTTTATTATGCTGCTCCMGTAATAAAAATTAAGTCAATAATGTAGAAAAGAGATGCTGAATTTCAGTAGGTGGATCTGTTATATTGTTTCTGAAAGATGCAGGAGAGTATGTGTGATTCCAGACATGCATGGAGGTGTTGCTCTTTAATGACTGTTCAGGGCAGCTGTTTATTTGCCTTTTTGGCTGGTGATAATTTTGTCCTCTTCCATCTTTGCTCYTGAATGTTGAGAGCTCTAAACATCCACTTCACACCACCTCAAAAAGSAAGGTGGGATATGATGATACAAAGCTTCAGAGCAATGTAACACATGACCACATCAATCTCTTTCTAGGATGTCCTACTTAATCAAAGATGTACAAATTAGAAGTTGTCTATTACTGAAGAAAGCCTTAGTATGGTAGTTCTATAAAATATGATACTCAAACTTCCATTTTTTAATCCTTCATGCAATAGCTTTTTCTGTCCAGAGAGGACACTCACATATCTGCTTTTAAGACTCTTTTTATCTGCTTTTAAGTAGCTTGAGTAACACCTAGGTGCCACAGAAGAATCTAAGAAAGACTGTTATGTGTGAGACTTTAAAAAMCAATCCTATTTGATGATTTAGCCCGTTTATTCTGTAGGGGAACTCATTCTACATTGGCTGCAGCAGGCTTGTGTAAGTACCTGTAAAGTTAAAGAGGGATTGTGTGTCACTGCATGTATACATTATAATTTATAATTGCTTTTTTATTTTAACAGAGGAATACATAAATCTACGATGGKCTGATGGTTCCCAGGTTCTGGAAGGAGCACAGACCTTCTCCTTYAGAAGAGTTTCTCCTTCAGGAGCTAGCCTTGAAAGAGGTCTCCTCTGTATAGGCCCAGCACTGGCTCTCCTCTGCAATCTTAGCASCTCCATAAAGAAGAATCAGTATCAATAGTGCATTGAACAATGGTATTATAGGAAACTAAAGAGAATTAACATTACCACAGTAATTTCCAAATTTAGAGGCAATGATTTAGAACTGATATGAGATGTTAAGACACAGCACAATATTTTGTGAAGATAATTTGATAATGAAAAAAAATATGTATTTAATAAGTTGAGAGCTTGCTGTTCCCTCTACTTCTGAAAATATTTTTATAAGTAGCTCTAGTGAAATGTGACTTATGAAAAAAGTCTGTACCATTATCTCTTTTTTTTTTATACTATGGTAACATAATTTTCCATTAAACTAGGTTTCTCTTGCATTTGGCATTTTTTAGGTATACCATAAAATATCCTCTTTCCTGATTTTTAGYCATGTGACCACCTAAACTCCCCCACTCTTCTGACTGTATTTATGTTAAAGCGATTGAAATTTCACTGTGATTTATTTATTTGTTTTGGTCCATAATTTGAGTTACAATTTATATAAAGCATATCCCTCTGGACCCAGGTGGCTGCACAGTAACAGACACCATTCAAGCCGTACTGCAGAGGACAATGCCCCAGTCCAGGGCAGTGCAAACATGCTGGAGAACAGCGGATAGAAACCTTAGAGCAGGGCAGCTTCAGGTAAGGAACGATGGCCAGATGTCASAGGTCTGCCAGATATTCTAGTTACTAAGTCAGGCTGACCTCTCTGATATGTTTTTTTAAGCAGAATTCTCTCTAGAGTGGCAAATGACATCACATTTTTAAAGGGGAAGAATTGAAACAGGGAAAATGAAATACATGCCTTTGATTATCCAACAGAGAAAAGCCTGGAATCTAGTTTTCCTGACCATGATCTTTCTTACATGCTGCACATACCCTGGGCCTTAGTTTTTATTAGAGCAATATTCTTTTTTCCATTACACCAGTATTTTCCCCATGATTACATACTTCACTGATATTCAGTTTCCAGACCTTCACAGCCTCCTGAAACCAAACCAAATTTCTTTTGAAAGAGAAAATGACCAATAACTGACAGAAATACCCTTAAATAATATCCCTTTTTTTTAACACACTTGTTTCAACTAGAAGATTTTAAGTACATAAAAGAATGTGTATATTTTCTTCTCTACATATTTGATGTACACAGAAACGACCAAATCAGATTTGGTTTTTTACTCAGATTCATTGTAGTTAAGTTACTGGGGGGTGAGAACTCAATGAAAGACTTTACTGCTTGTATTTTTAAAAATTTCCAAGTGAATTTGTTTTCCTTATCACCAGTTTATGTGCAATAAATTAATAGGTCTAAGTATGATTTTAGAGGTGTCACTGGGAAGGAGCTGATTTTCTAAAGTAAATCTATTRTAGATACAGCTTCAAAGATGAATTAATATAAAGGTAAGAAAAATACAGGGAAGAAAATCTGATGAATTACATACATAATATTTTTCCCGTCTGTTTTTCTAATATTGTTTCAGAGTAAATATTCAGTAATTACTTCACTGAAATACAAATTCCATGCTATTTGTCAGAATGTGCAGTTAATTAATAATGATGAAATGGTTAAAAATTATAAAGTATTCCTATTTCATTGCTTGTTTTTGCATTTCCTGCAAGAAGAAATATTACATTTATTGTATTTAAACCTTTAAAATATTTAAACTTTCTTTTGGAAGTTATTACACAGAATTATTATTACAGAGATATATCACAAAAACGCTGATTCCACAGTCAGATCTCTCTCCATTTTCATGTTATTTCTTTACACACAGAGATGATTAAAAGTATGGAAGTTGGTTCTTTAGTCACCATTTCCTTTATTCTTTATGTAAGTACTTTTTACTACAGAAAACTTTCAACCTGTTAATGCAACTATTCTAATCATAAACACTCTAAATTGGGGTAATTAATCTCCTAAACTGATTTTTCTTCAGATCTGTGGTTCTGTAACATCAACCACATGTGCCACTGTTYTAGAACATGGGATAAGAGCCTTGGGATTCAGCTTGCATTTCCTCTGGCACGTTCTCTTAAGGAAAAAGCAAAACAAGTGAGGGTAAGACCCTTAGTAATAAAATCAATGATGAGATGAGTGTTAAAAATGATTAAGTGCAAGATGCCATCTTTCTTCCTTGGCATTGACTACCTTTTCTATATATTGAGCTACTGGTAAGACAGGCAGACAAAATGTGAAAGAATATGCTTATCATATTTATTCAGCTCTTTCTGAAAAGCTGAAATAAATTTTCAGTACTTTTTTTGCTTTTACATTTACTTCCCTTCTTCAGGATTGTTGTAATATGTCACCCTTTTATTTTAATTTGATAATGAGTAAATTTCCTGACAAAAGGTTAGAAATCAAGGTTAACAAGTAACAAATTAGTATAAAATCAAAATGTCACAAAGTCTCTGTGGAATGCAGCTGCAGACAYTGGTTATTCAGGATCAATTTTTCATTATGTTTTGGAAATGATTTTAAGCCTTTCTTCGTCTCTGATGCATTGTTCTTTATCAGCTGCCAGAAGATGGAGCTCTTTTAATAAACCATGATGCTAGTATTTGGGRAAAAATGCAAAAAAAATTGCATAGAAAAGCTTCAAAAAATTAAGAATTATTTCCATTTGTTACTAACTGAAGCTAAATGAAACACATTTGAAAGCAGGTAAAATTGTATTCTGCTGCAAGTCTGAAAACCAGCTTGATATATTATTTTCAGATTTTCTTAGTTTTAACCTTTTTACTTTTTACTTTAAACTCTTTTTCTTCCATCTTCGGCATTTTCCAATCATTCCCAAACAGTCAGAAGTTGCTCTTTAGTTAAGACATATGGACTTGCAAGGGTGTAAAGTAAATGAAAAATTGCCTCCAAATTCTTTWTCTGTGTTCGTGGTTTCAGTGGTGTAAGGCTGGAGTGGAAGSCTGTGTAGCTGGGCTCTGCAGGGCTTCATGGCTGTCAGACCAAACATCCTTCACTGACACCTCTGACAACTGCTAAGCAGGTGGGCTTCACTTSTGCTGACAATGAGGCACCTCAGACAGGTGACAGTGGAAAGCTGTGTAACTGTGCCTGTGAAGGTATCTGTGCATCTCTCCAGCTGCATTGACCATGGAGGAATGRCAGATAATGAGCTTAGACTGCCAGCTTTAGGACGGGTAATGTCAGCCAGAATTAATCCAGAAATCTTATTAACAGAATTTGTGAGGAAAAGATTGAATCTCTATTAACAGCATTGATTCAGACTTGTTTAATATAAGCTGTGATTCACACTTCTTTAGAGATGTAACCACAAAGAGTACAAGCACAAAGTTCAAATTGAAGTGAAGAAGCCATGCAGCTTGGAAAAAATAATGAAAAAAAATTGTTGTTATTTTATATCCAATGCCATATCTTAGCTTTCCATTTAAAACTGAAATAASTTTTTCATAAGTTCAAGCCTGGATGGAGGAATCATAAAATATAGATTTTGTTACTTTAGATAATCCTTCCTACTGTTTATGAGAGTTAATAAATAATATAACGAAGAATTCTCACATTGACACAGCAATGTGACAGAGCAGCACTTGAAATGTAGACCTCCAAATGCTTGGAATGACAGGATGGCCTTTTTCATCTATTTTAAGAAAACTTCTTTTGCCTSTACAAAAATTAATCTGTTTGTGTGATCGGTCTGTCAGTAGCTCTTACTGACTTTGTCAATCAGCCTGGATTACATTGAAAGTCACTTTAGGTCTGAATTGCAAAGACGATAATTGTGTAGTCATATTTTCACCACTGTTCTGATGTAGAGAAATGTTTGCTTCCAATGGAGATTAATGATATAATAAATGCTTTTGCATTCTAGCCTGATGTCAGTTAAAACACAGCAAGTCCACTCTGTGGGTAATTCACTTTGCAAAGCCTTTACAGTGGTAGACAATAGCAGTTCTGTCCTACAACATCTTCTCTTTGTATTACACTTCTCTGGATGTTCCTAAAACCATGCACAGCTGWACTGTACATTAGGGATAAAGGGTGGAGATACACTTGACACCCTTGCTCTCACTCAAACCATTGAGAAAAGTATCTAATAACATTAAGAACTGGGAGCATTCAGAGGAGAAGTTACAGCACTGAATGAAGAGCCTAACTACTGTCTCTCTGTATTGATTTTAGGAGTTTATGCAMAGCAATTCAAACCAAAAGTTCTGGTAACCCTCCTGAAATCCACTTTTCAAGCACATTCCCTCTCACAGACCCTGAACCTATATGGTGGGTATGGGTTTCAGCTTTGCTCTGATTAATACTGTTTTCTGGGACTGTGAAAAGAAAGTCCACACTTGCATTCCAAATTCTGAAATTAATTTAGAAAAATGTCCAAAAGGGCATAATTTTTATTTTCTTTTTTTAGGAAATTTTTCACAGTCAGCTTCCAAAATATCCATTATCTTTGGATCTTTCTGTAGGTTTCTCTGATGAGCAATGAATGGATCACTGGTACCACGAAGGAGAAACCTTGCTTGACAGTAAATGGCCCTAATGGACACAYAGCAGAGGACTCAGCAAGAATGCATGGTGACATCCATAAATGATGGTGCATAAATGATRACAGAGAGAGTGCATATATTATTATTTGAGGTTTTTATTACTTATGGCTTTCATATTTGTGCTGACACATCCTCCTGCAGAGTCTGAAGCAATGTTATATGAAAATCACACAGTGCAGTGTCTTACTTCCTTTTGCCCAAACTAGAAATACCTTGCAGAATGATTAACAGGTGAAGGGATCTTTGGCAGGGGTTRCAGTATTGAGCATTGCTGTAGCACTCTTCTCATGCATCTCTCCCACTTCATGAAAGATGTAATTACYTCTCATAAAAATAAAATCTACCCTTGTGTTCAATGTAAGTACCAGATTTCATTTTTTTCCCCTTAATTTCCTTTGCTTATTTGAAGAAGTGATAATACAATTGAAGGCTACTCAAATCCCGAGGGAAATTAAAAGCAGCTTTTGGCAGTGAAGTTATAAATGGTACTTTTGGATTGAAACTGATGCTTTTCCATCAATTAAATCTGATTTTAGAACTAGCTTGTCTCTCTTACTGATTATGTAAAAGATCATCTGTAAGATAGATAAGCAAATAAAGCAGCAAGGCTAGGAGGAGAATAGAGAAACAGCACATTGAACTTCTAAGGTCATCTTTCCATATGTCCTTTGTACAATTGTGACCATAATGGTAAAAGTTTCTCATCAGCTAAGTGTGCACTGAACTCTGAAAAGGAGTAATTCCTTTACAGGAAGGCTTTTCTTTTGATATAGATTCACAAAGCAGGAATTGTCTCACTTTCAGTCAAGTAATTATTTCCATTCTTAAGCAAAGTTCTATCCTCAGATAAAGTAGTTAAAACAGTAACAAATCTACATGTACCACCACACATGTTAATTAGGACCACTGGTTTTCTGTTACAGTGTTGTCCAATGTGACTTAAAATTTTCAGTGAAATTTTCCAGGAGAAAAGTATTTCATTTGATGGTGACCTGTAAGACTGTTGAAACTATAACCAAAATCAAAGTGGATGTATTTTTTCAGAGTATGGGGGATCCCATGACAGAGGTAGTTGCAGAAAAAAAATTTATTTTTACATTAATAAGGATATTGGTTAGAATGTGGAATATTAATTTCTCTCAAATATTTAACTCTGACACTCTGGAAGGTAATTCTGTTTTGTCAGACCTCCTTTTACTCTTTGGAGGAAGGCTTCGAAGTCAGGAAACTAGTGGAATAGTAATTTCCCCAAAACCTAGTGGCAAAGGAAATCCCTAACTTGATAGGTATATAGGTGATATACAAGATAACTATTATTTCTATTTARTACATCTTGGACAGTAATAGAATGAATGTGGGAAGACAGCAGCCCCTTGGGGAAGACACTGTACATCAAGGCATTACTTGTAGATCCTTTTACTTTAGTTCAAGGTATTTATAATTATAWCTTCTGACTTGCACTGTGTTGCTTTGCAATTTGTAGTAGTCTACTAAAGGTGAGAACTAGGCTGCCATAAGCCCAGAAGAGTAACACAAAAAAGGCTCTAAAGGTCTGGGAGTTAGCTTAATTTTTATTACAAGATACATTTATTTTATTACCATTACAGGTGCATTCCAGGTTGTTTGGCATTTCATTTAATTATACTCACAATTTTATATCATTTAATTTTGTATCTAAAACATGCAATGCATTTACTTAATAAAAAAAGTAATAAAATCCCCWAAGATATTAGGAGTCAGAAGCAGATTGATTTTTTGAGGCTTATTTGTCACTAGGAGCAGAGATTAGAGCTCAAAGAAGAGTGACTCATGATGTCTGTGCTCATTGCAGCATGACTGACAGTTTGCAAGTAAAGAAAGATGTCCGTTTGTCTGGGAAGTTAGCAGGAAAAGGCCATTTCATTCAGCCAAACTAGGGCTGTATTTTGGAAAAKGTTGCATCCATTTTTCCAGTATTGGTGGGCAATAGTGGGTCTGTACACCCAAACAAACACTTTCCCCAATATGAGCCCTTTGCATTTATGTCTGTCCTGACWGCACCCTTTTCCTTAACTTTAGCCTTGACATAGAGCCTACTTGGAACAATGGAAAAACCTTTGAATTTGGTGGAATTTGGATCTGATAAAAAGGTTCGTTACTAGAGGTTTTTTTGGGGTTTTTTTTGCAAAAAAATGTTTTTTTGGCTCCTTAGTAGCAGATTTATAGATGGATATTGGCACTTCTCATTTAGTCTTCTATTTTCAAAGAATTTCTCCTTAAATTGCCCAATTTCCAGTAAACAATCTCTAAAAGACTTCAGATTCCTCCTATATTGTGAAGTGCTTTCAGATTTAGTTGCTTAACTTTGAAGTGGAATGCTGCATCAATCTAGAACAGAATTGTTAAAAAATACTCTGCTTGGTTTCAGYACAGGTCCATTATCTTCCTGCAGAAGGAAGATAAAGGAATATATTTCCWTTATCTTGTTTTTCACTCCTTTGTTATATGATTATAGATAAACAGACATTGCATTTATTTGATTGTGTTATGTTGTGAACTACTATGGAAAGAACAGAACAAAATACAAAAAAACCTGAAAAAMCAAGGCAACACTTTTCTATTTCTAAGACTGCGGGTCTGCTTCATTTATTCAAAGTTACAGTGTTTGCTGTGGACTTTAGCTGGTTACCTTAAGATCATATTTAGGCAAAAGTAAGATGACTCTTCCAGTTCAGCACACTTTTCTTTTTTGCTTTTTCTTTTTTTCTTTCACTGTTTTATACTATTGAGACCTCAGCTAATGAAGATACTTGTATTTTCCAAAGAGAAGCTGGGTATTTCGGCAGATTTAAGCATTTCATGAGAGTCCTAATTTTACAGTGTAATTGTACCTTGATTTTCCTAAATTTGATTCTGAACCATGGAAATCTTTCTGTTTTGGAAGTTATGCTGGGGGCTAATACCGGGAATTAGAACAAGCCTGCTTTACTCCAACACAGTGAGTGGAGGATATTCTTTCTTTTTGGAGGATACATAATAAAAAGGTGAGGCACTCTAGAAGGCAGAATTACCTGAAAACTCAGAAAACCTGAGTTTGATACAGCTGTAAGCTACAGAAGAAAATGGTGCTTGACTACTGTGCCTGATGCGGAATTTTTAGAACATGAGGGCATATATAATTTAGCAGTGACAGCASTAGCAGCAGGAGAAAGAAATTTACTTCAAAGGAAGAAGGAACAGAGGGAGGGAGATGTTTTAACAAACCTGGGAGCTCTCTCTGGGAATAGTGCCTTACAGGATTCAAATGCAGAAGGCCAGACTCTTCTATTGATTGCTGAACGATCTGTATTTTTTCATCTGTCAAAGTTAGTGTATACTCAGCTTTTAAATTTAAGATCTGCCTTTAACTTTGCAGGAATAAAGTCTTGGATGAATTTTCTCTAACAATTGCTTTTCAAGGAAAAAAAGAAAGGTAACATGCAGAGAACAAAACCTTAATGCAATAATACCTYTTCTTGTCTCAGGAGGTGTAGAACAGAAAATTTAACTACCTAGAATCTCCATTTATCCACATGGCAGTCATCTCCCCAAAAACATTGGAGTCCTCCATAGACAGAAGTCTGAACCTGCTCTAGGAGAGCTTTCCCTTAGCTTCTTTGATCTGCAAGTCAGGTGATGAAGAACAATGTCTAGAGCAAAGAATCAACACCATGGGCGTTTTAATGATCAGTCAGCAGTCATAAATTAACAAGATTGTTATGTTGAACAAAAGCAGAAAGCATCACTATTTATAGGAAACCAGAGTATCTCTCTKGTTCTCCTGGATGGGCAGGAGCCTGGACAGGGGGGTGATCTTTTGGTCTCAGCCCATGGGAAAAGCACTGCCAGGGTTGTCTGAGGATTTGGAGGTCACAAGGGTTTGATTGGTGTGATTTTGTTATGTCACTGGGTGAGTAGAAGGTTTTTAAATTTTGCTACGTAGATATAAATGAGGCAAAGATGGAGGCAGATCAGTGTGATAAGAGCACATGTTTCTGTCTTCCTCTTCCTCTTCCTTTTTGCAAAGGGTGTTGGATTTTAAGGATTGGTAAAGGTAAAATTTCACTGCATTACATGGGTTTTAGTTATTGGTGTTTAGAGAAAAACAATGTTAACGTAATTTTGAATATAAAAGCCCAGACGCTGTCGTGGGTGGGGGGAGAAACCATTTTTCCAGCTGCCTGTGAACTTCATGCTGGACAGAAAGAACTTAGAGATAAGATTTGTAAAATAAACATCTGCAGTCCACAACTCAGACGTTCTCCATTCCTTCTTTCTAACATGGGCCGGTGAGAAGAAAAATTTACACTGCCGGGGTTAATCTCAGAAGAGATAACTCCAACAACTATTCTGTCTTTCTTAGGTGAGGCTGGTCTCCTTGTGTCCCATGGGAATCACAG
This sequence comes from Alauda arvensis, assembly GCA_902810485.1. Lineage (NCBI taxonomy): Eukaryota > Metazoa > Chordata > Aves > Passeriformes > Alaudidae > Alauda > Alauda arvensis. The sequence continues at coordinate 403,627 of CADDXX010000459.1, forward strand.
CATTTGCCAGGAATCCCAGAGTCATCTTTTCTTGCTTGGTCAAAACTCCACTGGTCCTTTGGTGTCCCACATCAGCTGCGAGTGCCTACAAGAGAAGTTGTCTGAATCTTTATTATATTCCAC
>CADDXX010000459.1:403774-523289 GCA_902810485.1 Alauda arvensis
GAAGGAAGGAAGGAAGGAAGGAAGGAAGGAAGGAAGGAAGGAAGGAAGGAAGGAAGGAAGGAAGGAAGGAAGGAAGGAAGGAAGGAAGGAAGGAACTTTTTCTTGTTCTCTTGTAGGATTTAATTGCTCTCTTTGCTGAAATGGGATCAATATTATCAAAAACATTTAAATCACTGTAGAATATGCTGAATAAGTTGCATAATCATCTTTAACTCATCCATGAGGTCGCAATAAAAGCTGAGATTCTAGCCTGTATTCTCTTTCAGTCATTCTTTGAATTTTGCTGAATGAGAATCAGCAGGTATCTAGTTTATTCACTGAATATATTTTGWCCAGTCCTATTCATTTGAGCATTGCGATTCCAGAAATAATGACCCTATAAATGGGATTTCCAAAACAACAGTTAGCTTCAATGGAATTTCCCATCCATTTTAGTGAATACCTTTCATGTGACAATAGGAATCCTGACAATGATGYTCTGCCTAACTAAAATAATACCTTTTATGAAATGTATCAGAATGAGGGGAGGTAATGCTGGGAAACAACATTTCAGCAAAATGTYCAAGCTTATATTTTTTTCCAGCTGKTAATTAAATAAAAGCACTTCCTTTAAAARACCCCTGCCAGCTTTACTGAATGTAGTAATAATGAAGTAATTTTTGTCTTGAGAAGGCTGTTGTTTTCAACAGCTGAGTATTGTTAGCATTGGCAATCCCTGTTACAAAACAAAATCACATRGAGCTCTATTTCTGACACTCCTTGTGCTTAGTATACACTATTCTGTGGAAAGCACTTATAATGTAAAATACTGTTATTATGTAGTAACCATTAAAAGTGACTTGGTCCTGGGCTATAAGTTATAAAATTATGAGAGAATAATTTTACTGACTTTCTAAGTAGGAGGAATTATTGCCATACCTCAGATGTCTACTARTGAAACTTTAACTATAAAACTTACATTATAATTGTAGAAATACAGGCTTTGAAAATTTATATTGGTGATAATAAGGACAGTTCCAGAAAAAAAATCTTTAGCTCTTTTGGGTTATTCTATGCAATTTTGAAATGGTTATACTGGTTGTGTGAGTTGACACAGGCAGGCACCCAGAACTACCTCAAAACCATGGCTGAAATGTAAAGAGTAAATTTATTTAATTACCTCACTAATTGGAGGATCCCAAAGCAATACCCAGGTGGAGACACACAGGTGGCATCATGCTGAACYCATCCTAGCAGTGGGGGAAGCTGCTGTTTGCATGCATTTATTAGAGACCTGCGTAGCCCATGCTGTGATCTCCCCTGTTCTCTTTTATTATGTCTGAGCTTTGATATTCCCTCTTCCAAGACTGGGAGCTTAAGCAGGTCTGTAAGAGTGCCTCCAARTCTCTGTAAACACCTGTGTTATCTCTACTCTGAGATTCTACTCCTCAAAACAGTCAGAGGATCAACAGCAGAAGGCATAATATATGTGGTTTTCCACATTGTTTTTCTCCAGGCCTTGGCATTCCCAGCTGCAAGRTCACWTGAGCCAATCAACCATCCTCCTCACCATTCTTCTGYTTCTAATCCTTTCCWCCCRACAYAGTTTATTGCAAACAAACTTACCATAGAATGCTGAGGGGTTAGAATCCAAGTCTCTYCAATTTGGAGACAAGGATGTCATATGGGATAGTGTCAATTGCTTTGCAGAAGTCCAAGTAGACAATGTCAGTTACTCTGCCAGATCTACCAGTGCTGTAGCCCCATCATAGAATGCCACCAGATTTGTCAGGCATAATTTGCCCTTTGTGAAGCCATGTTGGCTGTTACCAATCAGTTTGATCATTTAAATATGATAAAAAACAACACCAAAAAATAAAAATATTCGATCTTAAAAGACATTTTCTGTAACATTTCGAGCAGGAAGTAACCAAGATAAACATATCTTGTATTAGATTTGGGATTGGTTGTTTGTATTTTTTCCCTTTTGGCTGTAAGATATTCAGCCTAAAAGTTAGATTAAGTGACTTTTTAAAAAAAGGATGTTATAAAAATGCTCCAACAAGGCAATTTTTCTCATAGAACTCCTCAGATTTTGATCAGTGCTAGTACTGAAACATAATTACTCATTGTTTTAATCTTTAATTGTTAAGGTTACTGAATGTTTTGTTGTAGTCTAATGGGAGCAGTTGGCCAATGAAGAGTTCTAAACTTGTAGCGTAATGCAGTGATAGGGGCCAGGGGACCTCCATCACCCTGAAACTGGGTTTAGTTATCTATGTCTGACTCCTGATTTGCTGGCCATATTTCCTTATCCTTTGGTRCTTAGACATAACTCCTTTGTATGACCCCAAAAGGCTGTGGGATTGCAAAGGCCCAGCAAAATTGATGCTAGTTTACAGTACTTAGTTCTGATGTAGCTAAGAAATGAGTAAAAGGGAAACTTTCAAAACGTCTATGGAAGACACAGAAAACACCAACACAGTGGGATTTCTCAGGACATTTATTCCTTAAAAGGCCAGTTCTAGAAAAAGRATGCTTAAATGCTGAGATATTCAGGTCATGGAGTTTATAGCATACATTCAGTTTCTTTTTATCTGTTAATTAGAAAGTTCATGCAAGAGACTATTTACTTTCGAAGTCATCACAGAAGTTGTAGGGTTGATGAAAATGATACCCTGTTATCAGAAGTCCTTATTCTAAATTTGCAATTTTCATTACAATATATTCATAAAATAGCAAGCTAAAATTCATTTTAGGATGAAAGCAGTAACAAAGTGATAAAAACAGATAGATACCCAAACACCCAAAATCATTTCTAGGGAATAATTACATCAGCCTTGTTTGTATAAAAGCAGAAGCTACAACAGTACCTCARCTCTTCCTAGAACCTGAGAACTAAAATGACATGAAGGGTTGCCTATCTATGTGTAATTTTTTTTCTTGTTTTATGATTATACTATTGGACCCAGTACACAATAAGGGCAGTGACTGTGAAATAATTTAATGAATATGTTTCCAGAGAACACAAATTATTAACAAACTTCCTGGGTTTCTTCCTTATGTGTCATGTGTAGCTTCATTGGCTTCAGCTGCACAGTAAAAGAAATTCTAGCTCTTTATTTGTTCTGTTATTATTCTTTCACTCCTTCTGCCTCTGCTCTCATAGTCTCAAAAGAATAGTCTTTTCTTTTGTTCTGTTAAGCATGAAGTCACAGAAGTAACTCTTCAGTAGGGAGAGACTTATACTGATAGGAAGAAAATTTCAAAAGGTCTGGGAACTTGTCTTTTTGACACCAAAATCCGTAAGAGTTTTATCATTAACTTCAAGAGGAGTGGATTCAGAAATCAATGCTTTCAAAAATCCCTCAGCAAAAAGAGGCTTTTTCTTCCTCTTTTGCCTGCTGTATTTCTCTCCATCCTTTCTCCCAACTCCTTCARTAAATTTCTTTTGAGTGTTATTCAGCACATACATACCTTTAACTGAATTTTTCGAAATACAAGAAGTATGTACTGACATAGTGTAYATATTTATACACAAAGTAGTCAATATGGATATAGCATATGAGAAGTATATTTCAATAGTGCCTCTCAAAACATGAGAGTGTGTTGTAATTTAAGAGACTTTAGATGCTCATCTCTATTTTTGCACTACATCCACTAAATGCATATGGTGTTACAGACACATTTTTATTATTTATAATTAGGTGGAAGCTTTGAAAATGTGAGGGTTTTTTTAAAAAAATCAAATAGTTTATTTTATTTTTTTCCTGAATTATTGTGTTGATTTAAAATTTTCACAGTGATGTTACACTTATTCYGTCAGAGTGTATTCCAAAAAAACCCCCAAACCATTTCACTTTTGTATTTATTTTAATATATTGAACACAGAGGAATAATTCTTTGGAATTAAATGCTTACTGAATGTATCAAGTCAGGTGTGATTCATGTTTTTAGTGCAAGTGACATGAAGATTTTATTTTATTTAGATTCATTAATATATATACACAAATGTACCTGTTTGCTCTTTATCAGCACATCTCTGTGTCATATCTCCCACTCCCTGAGATTTCATGTAAGGAAGTTACCTTTGGACACATTCCCATCTGTTCAGGAATTTCTGTGGAAGTTTTGCATTACATCCTCCCTATGTCACAATCATAACATCTAATGCTGTCAAAGTCTACATCTGCTGTATCATATTTACCAACTCTGCTTAGGTTCTCTAGACATCAATGTTTAGACAGGCAAATCCTGCCCAGTTAGTCCACAATGTTCTTGTCTTGGTTTGGAAAGACAGGTAAAAGCTGGAGCCTCTCTTGCAAAGGAGAACATAACCCCCTCCCTCTGAATGATTATAAATTTGAAAATAAGGGGCTTTCAGGTGAAGATATGGGAATAGGAATAACAGTTCTTTACTAAGAATATTTAAAATTAAAATGTAGTAGTAAAAAACACAAAACAAAGAGAAAACACTGACAGAGTCAGAATACAACCTGACACCCTGTTGGTCAGGGTGTTGGTAGGAGTCTAATTAAGTCTTCTTGGAGTGACAGATGTGGTTCTGTTGGAGCAGAGATGATCTCGTAGAAGGGTGTAGTWTCTTACTGAAGGTCTAGTGGTGATTAGGTGGGTTCAGTCCTCCTCTGGAATCCAGTGGAAAACAGATTGTCTTGGTGTTCTGAGACTCAGGGTTTTATCCAGGTGGGAATGTTTTGCTCCTCCCACTGGGTGGACCATCTCACAATAGGATGATATAACTTTATCAGTCATGCAGTGAGCCTTAATGGCCCATTAACAGCCTATATCCCCCTGGAAGGTGGATGGGTTGTGGAAGACATAAAGAATACGGTCCCACCTGGTTTTAGCAGCTGGGCTATTAACAGAACACCCACCCCCTCCTTCCCAGAATTAAAAGAGATAAAGAAAAACACCTCCCCAACTGGTTTCAACAGATGGCAAAGAGAATACCTACTTTTGGTTACATCTTGCAACCCAAGACAGTTCTGTAATGTTTTGCAGGGAATAGGGAGGGCGAGRGTACAGACACACAACAGAATGCAGAATGTAAGAACTCCAGAGGTTTCTTATGGTCATATTAAAGAAAAATTTACTCAAAGCACTTGAGTAAAGAGTATTTAATTTTTAAATTTTTTAAAGGGGTATTTAATTCCTTATTTCTTTTTCTACAAAACTAGTTGGATGAACTTTTCAAAGTGACTTTGCAATCTAAGTTAATTCACAACCTGTCAGAAATTGTGGCTTAAAATAAACTACCCTAGAGTTTTTACATTCTGTTCTAGAAATAAGTAAATAAGAAAATGCATAATCTAAAATATAGCTCTAGTTGCATTTTTAAGCTCACAGTTYAGAAGAATTTTGTCAATTAAAAAGTATAGGTGTAGATTTACAATGGCCTATTTCTTYTGATATTCTGTATGCAAATAGTGTTACAATTATTATGAATTAAAATATGGTAATAAAAATAACTAATTTAGGCTCCTGATCCTTTAAAGTATTTGAGCTTTGATGCTTAAAGCACCAGTGGACTTAGATTCCATGCCTCCAGTGTACCCAGAAGGCTCATCAAAAAATCTCATTCTATTGTTTGTATTTCAAAATTTACTTCCATGCAGTGCCAGCTCCCAAGACATTATCCAAACAGCTCAGAGGTCATTKTATCACCCTTGCTGATTGCTATTCCACATACAGTCTCATTGCTTTTTCAAGGTGGCAGTCTTTATTCCTCCTTTCCAGCCTCTCAAGAYACTTCTTGACTCTACATTGGATCTGGCCCAAGCAGTTATGGAAGTCTGGCATGGTAAAGGAAGACAGTTGAAGAGCAGTGCTTTTCAAAAGTAGCTGTTCTACCACTACAGAATAGAGATGTTCTGGCCCTTGATATTCCTGGGCAGTGAACAAGTGTATCAGGCTTTGTGGGTAATTGATAGCTCCTTTCAGCTCAGCTGGGTAAAAGGGTATTATTTGTTAAAGACCTCTCTCGGGTTTTGTGCACTGCATTTTCTGAGGGTTGCTGTGACTTGAGCTTTTCTGTGGATTTGGAAGAACAGGAAGCTTCAGCTTTGGCTAAATTTTGATTCTAGTCCTCAAACTGAAATCTGTCAGAAAGAAAGRTATTTTAAACAAAATTCAAATTGTGCAGTTTGATTTTGCTATAACAATGAGTAGCATAAATTATTTTTATTTCAGTTGAAAGCAAACCCATCACTACATTGAAGTTTCCTGTGTATTTTGAAATTAAGCCAAATAAATGYATCTTTAGAAGAAAATCCTGCTTGAAGCAACACATCAGTTCCATTGTGTGCTACACTTCCAGCCTGCAAAGCTACCAGTTAATTTGCAGGGAATTGTATGTTCCATGTGGTAGAGCCAACAGAATTGGAGAAATCAGGTGGTGTTATTAAAAAAGAGGTTCCAGAAATCACTCTGAAAATCCTGCTATATTTTTCCCTGTGGACTGTAGATGCTCTTGTTATTGTAGACCATGGTTAGAGAATCCTTTAGAAAATGATAGAAAGCTGCTTTAGGGAAAAACACTTTTCATACTCCCTCCCTTTCAYATCTTCTTATGAGCCAATTGGTCAGGCAATGAACCAACAAATTGGATCTTTAAAACTTTGGGAAGCACTGGGTGTTCAGTGCTGAGTTGGCAGAGAATTTTTTGGTGGGTTTTTTATCATATTTTAGGAACGTTTCTCAAAATGCACTGTGAGGGCTGTGGGAGTAGGGAATAGGGAATCARAAGAAACTCTAGTTCAGAGACACAACACATTATTAGGGAGAACCTTTTCTATTTTCTTGCCCTGAGTTGGGGTCTAGTATTTGAACATGYGTTTCCAATATGCAAAGCATGCTCATCCTGGTCACTGTAACCATTCAAAAGACCAGTCTCCCCACAACTATTCTCTGGGCAATAAACTGTCTCTACAGCAGCAGAGGTTGGGTATCCTGCTTGGAAAGGGAAGATTTTGTCTGAGTTACAAAGAACCCACTGGTTCTACTACAAATAACCTACATACTACACTCAWAACAGGTGTCGGAGCATACTGAGGTCAGAGAAAAATGCTCTTATTCAACTTTGACTGTTCCTCAGGAAGCAGCAGGAAAAAAGATGAGTTAATGGCTATTTCAATTATTGCTTAACCTTTTGTATTGCTTAAATTTCAAGCACAGCATAACTGCAAACAGAAAATAATCATACTGATTACTTTTTTTCCAAGCCAAAGGAAGAACTGGGTTATGAAATAGGCATGGGAGACAGTATCTAAGGAAAGCACTGAAATAGGCAAGTAAGAAAATGTCCAGTAGAAGGCTGCCATCAAAACACCTTGTCTCTATTGATTCAGAGACCATAAAAAAAAAAAAAAAAGAGTTTGAAAAGAAGATGATGGGTTATCAGACAAATGTACATATCTCTAGGAGCTGTCATCTTACTTGAGATGTCAGGCCTCTCTCCCTGTGGTATGCGTATCTGGAGTGCACAGATAAAGATTTCTCATATGTCAAATAACCCTCCCAAACCACATTAGGAATCAAAGAGCTTTATGTGCTAAATACTTACACTATGAAAAATTAACTGGAATTACAGAGAAGAAACCACAGATTAATTTAATCTTTTTAATGTCATAATTTGTCTTAAATTTCCAAGGATCAAGACTGTAGTTTGCAGAAACTCTTCCAGGCTGYTGCATTACAAAGTGTTTTACTTCACTAAGTATGTGAATTAGAACTGTGAATGCATAAAAAAGGTCATAAAGGAGCTCAGAAAATTCCATCCCATTGAATTTAGTTTGCATAAAGACAAATTGTAACCCAATATAACTGCCTTTATATACACATAGGGAAATATATGCACATTCATATATTTGTGTGTATAYGTGTATATACACATATAAATATCTCTGAGCACATGTTTGCTGCGTCCTGTATGACTACCTAGAATATATCCTTTCCTAAACAGAAAACCCAAAAGAATCTTGCTTCTGCTGTGTACTGTCTTGGAAGTTCTAGTCTCTGAAGAAGCTTCAAATAAGTTCCCAAGAGACTGTGACAAGACTTCTTTTCTATGTCACCCTATAGATGACAATTTTTGCATATATTTGGCTGCTATATTAAAAAGCCTAGATGCCTGGAAACACAAGAGAAATGGCAGTTATCCGATGGTCAACAGATCTGTCTCTTTTATTAGAGGAATAGAGAGAAAATGGACAGCTTTTGGATAGATGTGGTGTAGTAATTCCATGTTCACCAATTTYAACCCATGTCATGTAGCAATTAGAATGTCTACTTCAGTCTATAAGTAAGCCACTTAAAATTTGTCTATAAGTGAAAATTATTCTTTATTTTGTTATGGAAATCCTCTCAAAATTTGGAAGACATGATTTTGTCATTTAATAAATTGCTATGCAACTATCCAAACCAGCCTCCCAAAACATAGACCAATAAAAGCAAACTGTAATGCTTTCTGCACAGCAGAAGTCTGACAGAAGTACCATTTCTTGTGCGCACGAAAATAGAGAGCTGTTTGGCTTAGCTATGAGAAGGAGCTTTCTGATGGAAAGTAAGTGTGAGTAATGACATTTTTCCTTCCAGCCACCACATTTATGAGATTAGACTGTGAGAAGTATCTTTGTGTGATTCCTCTTGCTTCTCCTCTCTCTGGAAGAGCTATGCACATAAATTCCTTCACTTGCATTTTTGTGCAACAGTTCTCTCCAGAGAGTGTGAAATWTTCTTTGTTTTGCCCTTGGAGAATATTCATTGCTGTTCTCTATAGACAATTCTTGATRTACAATTTTAAAATATATTCAAATATTGAATACAGTGGAATAAGAAAGACAAAATTTATATCCCTGACWGTAAAGCTGCATTGTAGCATTGCTCTTTGCTGTCCCTAGTTAAATTAATTTGCTCAGTGCTTTGATTCTAAATATTTTCTGGTTATTCTGGGTTTATTTTGAACACAGTAAATATTTGACTATGAGTCATGATACCCCAGTAATATTATAATAATGTTAATATTCCTTTTTTTTTTTCCTGATAATTTTTTTTTTGAAGCAGCAGCYATGATAGGTGAGCATGTATTGGGAGAAAAGTCCTTTTGAAGCAAAACTATTGCTGAAACAGGAATAAAAGGCTATGTTACTACTGGTATGAAGRAGGAAAATACCCTGTTAAGTAATTTTCTTAAATAACTGCTCTTTATTTGGAAGGATTCACATACTCAAATCCTTAAATGTGGASCTGAAATGTGTTGGATGAATTGGAAGAATTTGACTAATAATACAAATACTACATATGATAAGGGAATCAAATCCTAGTGTYAGGAATGTGGACCAAACTATTTCTCCATAAATGAGGCATTTATTTATTTATATTTTATTTATATTTTACAACATTCTGTGCAAAAGTGACCTGGGTAGCCTGTCATAAATAAGCTCCAGCTCCCTGACTTTAAAAACTGTAAATTGAGTAGCACTGTATTGGGCTCTTCACCACTTATCCACTTCAGACAGCAAATATCTTAATCATCAGATCAGAATCTGGAGGGGAGCTGTGCAGGCAATGCTCCACATTGCAGTCATTTGCCATTCAGCTCTCTACCATCTGTTTCARTGATCTGTTAAATGGGCAAAATTAAGTCCCATCTCCACTGATCCACCCAGCCTCTAAAGGCTAATCCAGCACAGGTTCTTTTATGATCAGCAGAGCCTCAGCCACAAAGTTCTTACAGAAGTTCTAACCTTTAGCATGAAAAATCCAAAACAAAGCCACAGGCAACTCTTTTCTCTTTAAGAAGAATCTTTCTGTGTTCTCCTTTTGCCAAATTCAGTACTATTCTAACATCACAACTATCTAGATAACCAGGAAACCATGCTTATCTTTCTTTATTTTTTGAATACTTTATAATCTTAAAGACAAATTCCAATGAAGGAACACACATGTTGCACAATATTAATAAATATTAAAGTTCATGCAAAGAATGTCTCTATGGTAGGAACAGGAGGCTCCAGACATAAGATTCTTGAATTCTGATTATTTTGTTTTTATTATTGCCAGAAGGTTTTCTTTCCTCACCGATGRCTTATTTATAGTTATCTTTTAAAAYTCTTTTTAGTGAGTGAATAATTTGAATACTTCTGGAAAGAAAACACAAAAGCATGTTTTGACACAAGCTGAATTTTTATGAGAAGGTGTATTTTTAACATGCCACGTTGTTTAGCAAGTTTCAGTGATGGGATATTTTGAAATGTAATGTTTCTGCCCTTATACCAAGTGTAGAATTACAGTTCTGACCACTAATTTCATTCAGCAGATTCTGGAAACCWTTCTGGCAGAGATCTGCCACTCACATGTTGTAAAGCAGGCAGAAGTCTGATTTAGCCAGGAACCTGATGATGCTCTGAGAGAAAGGGAGCCCGTGGGGATGGCACAGCTGCAATCCCTGTTCCAAATGTAGTGCTCAGAATATGTTCAAGGAAAAGATAAAATGCCTGGGTTGCTCAGCCAGTCCCTGTTACCATGACAACTCTGGAGAGCAGTAATTTAGATCAGCCTTAGGGTTACACTTTCAGTTCTAGCAGAGGAAGGGACATAAGACCGCTTACAGGTGGTGGAAAAAGCAGTGCTAATGATACGACTACCTATGTATGTGTGAATCCATTGTGTCAGCTAAATAAAATATTGAGGTTGATGTCATATTTCTTTAGACAAATGGCAGCAATTGTCAGTGCAAAGGACTCWGAATGTATAAGGAAGGAGAGGGGTCAGGTTATTTCATTGAACTTGTCATGTAGCAAAACACTGTGTCTGCACTCTGTCCACTGCCTTCCTCCTYCTCCTTCCAGGCCTTCCCAGKTCTTCCTGCACACCTTGCTAACTTTCCCCATAAGTGCTGGCAGCAGCAACCGCAGGCTGCTAGAATTGAATCTGCTCCTTCTCATGTCATTCCCTTGGCTGCACCCTATGAGGTGCTCATCAGGCTGTTCCCTTGCCCCAGCTTTGCTCTCTACAGCAACTCTTAGGGAATGTTCCAGGCTTTGCAAACAAACTTCTACAGCTCATAACTTCTACAAACTCATAAGCTTGTAGAACTCACCGTTTCCTCTTTTAGGGTTGCTCAAGTGTTCCCCTTTTGATGTGGAAAAGCTTGTTCTGCAGAACATGTATTTTTTGTCTCATTCACCTCTGCCTCCATGTCCCTTCTGTTTCCTGACCTCTTCACACATGCCATGTGAAACCTGCAACAAGGTATACCTGATCTCCATTAAATGAACCAARATATTTTTGCTCCAGTCACGGTCCTACAAATCACAGACTATGATGACTCATACACTTAACATGTTATTTTCCATGACATATACAAGGAATAAGACTTACTGTATTCATAAATGCATGCACCTTTAACACCTCAGTGAAGAAAATGCARTTGACTGGGCCATGTAAACATGAAGCGTATCTAGAGTGTTAATGCAGGCCAATCTTTTCTTCTCCTTTAGCAAGAAAAGACTTTGGGGACTTGAATGCACGACATTTGTCTCATTATGTCTAGCATGCTGTTGCTTYGCTTTTTCACAATGGCAAGGTAACCTGCTGACACAGCTTGCCAAACTCCTGCCTCCCTCAGCGGATATTTAAGCTGGGCTGATGCAAATGGGCTGTTGAATTGCATTCATTTGGCAGTCCTCCCAAAAAAAGATGAAGAGCAGCAACTTTGATTTGCAGGGCCTCTTCTCATTTACTTCTTTTGTTGGGCAATATCTTTTGTTTAAGAAACAGATACACTGAGCTGGGAATTTAARCTCTGGTTAATGATTCTGCAGTGAAAAACCTTTTGCCTGTGTTAAAGCTAACATTCTTCTGGCAAAACAAGGTACACAAAAACACTCCTGAATTCAGCATGTCTGCCTAAATATGTAACACACTTGAATGCTTGAGYATTTTCAAGCGTGTGGCTAAAACCTGCAGAGCAAAATTTTAGTTTGGAAAAAAACAAAGGATATTCTTAAAATGTACATAGTGCCATTTTGAGTATTAATTTGAATGTATTCAAGTTGTTAATRTAAATATTCACCAAGGTGTTGAATTTCGTTAAGAATCTTTGATGTGTTTTCCTTTCCAATTTATTCTTTAGATCTGTTAAGGTTGATCAAGTAGAGAAAAATRCAACAATTAATTTTTTAAAATACCTACAATTTATTTTTTAAATGGAGYTCAACCTTAAATTTGAATMATTTTGAACTTTTTTCTATTTGAATAATCCAACTCCTAGTTAAATATTGCATTCATAATTAGTTGCCTTTTCCCAGTATTAGCGGCAAGAAAAGAGATATGKAAAATTCAGGTCTTTGGACAGTTTTGGACTTTCAGACATAATTTTTTGCTTGGRACGGGAAGTGTAAAAAGTCTAGGGAATGCAACTATATTTGATGGGAAAGAATTGCATGTGAGTTGTTTTCTTCTATTCATCGCATAGCTTAATCCTTCTCATGTAAAGCTAGAAAATTGGTGTAATATATTTCTGCATAATATAACAAGGAAAATAATAATAGWTTTGGAATATAATAATAAATTTTGCATCTCTGTGGCACCTGATTCCTGCCCAAATCATGCCCWGCAACAGTAGTACCTGAGATCAGGTTGGAATGACTGCAAGAGCAAAGGCACACAGGCATATTTCAAGAAATTTAAGCACAGACTTAACTATAAGGTTTAGGCACTTTCAAYGAGCTCTGTAATATATTTGAAGTATTTTTAGATTATGTTTGCTGTATTTAATTCCCCCATGCAAATAGGTGCTGCTCCTCACTTGGCTAATTGCTTCTCCTAATTTGTGCTGATCAGTTTTTCTGCCTTCAGTGCTGGAATTRGAGTAACATCATCCTAGTCCTGATTTTAAATGCAGCCTTACTAGAGATGATAACATTTTCCTTACCAGTCTCAAACAGGAGGCAAGAAAGTGTCTATAGCAAACATTCAAGAGGTTTAGCTGTGCTATCTTCCTGTATATTTCTGCAGACTATCAAACACTGCAGAGAAACTTTTCCTTACCCAGAATGCYCCCATTTCTCTTAAAGCATACATAYGAAGTACTTAAAAGCATACGTAGTAAGTACAAGCCAGCTTTCTTAGGAAGCTGTTCTCCTTCTGCCTTTCTGTCCCAGTCTCCCTTCCTCTCCTCCCTGTCCAGTCTAATTAGACAGTTTAGACATGAAGCTCAAGACAGCAGCTGGAACCCCAGCCTCACACAGGCACCACATTTAAAAAYTGATTTTTAGTGATAGAGGAAAAGAAATCCCATCCCTTGCCTTCATGGACACTGATTTTGCTTGGTGTACTTGTCTTCTCTAAGTCATCCCAGCCACCATTTTTCTCCCTCATACCTTGTCAGGGCCATACATTTTTAGGGGTTTGATTGTCAATTCAATTCACACAGTTAGGCACAACTCAGGTTCCCACCTCCAGTCCTTCAGCTGACTGGCATGTCTCATCCCCTGACTCACCAGTGCAAACACCTGGTCTTCTGAACCAAATTTTTATTTATGCTATTTTTATTACCACTTAGAACCATCAAATGTCAAATAAGTTCCCAATCACCCAGTAACTACTTGCCATGTACTAAGATATCAGGGCAAAGGAAACTTTAAAACACTTGCCACAGTGCTCAGAGATTGTTAAATCTCTGCTGTATTCCTTTACAGACTGCTTTTTATATTGCTGCATGTAAAATCAATAACCCATAGTTCTTTGGAACTGAAAAATCTAAGAATTGATGTAGGTGCTCTTCCTGACCTAAAAAAGCTATCTACTGGGAGATGCTCAAAGTAGAGGTCACTTTGACTAATAYGGATTTTATCCTAAAGTTCCAGAATCATACTTGGCAGATTTGGCTGGGCTGATTTTCCTGTAAAGGCATATTAGAAAGTCTCATGTGATAATAATTAAGTGCTGATTTTACTACGTGAAGAATTTGAGCTGCACAGAGATAGGATTTCCAAACCCAGTCACYTGACTGCGCTGCTACTACATAATTATATATCCAGATCTCTGAGACTTCTCTCCCGATCTGTCAGCATGAATGGGCAGATGGCAGAGAGGGGGTGACAGGTCAGATRAGCAGGTGAGGCTGCATCTCTACCTTCCAACTGGGATCCAATGACAGCTGGGCCCCAGTGGAATGACTTTCCCTCTGGAGTATGAGGAGCAGCTARCTGATGGACTGACCAGCACRCCTGGTCACRGAGCAGGCAAGGGTCACACTGCAGYGCTGCACTGCACAGGAGCTGCTTGGGCAAGGCTCCCTCAGCAACTTGGCAGACCTGGATTCTGCTGCTGTCCCTTTGCAGCTCCAAGTGAACCCACTGTTGCTAATTTATTTATACCAGGTTGTTTGGAAGAGAAGTTGASTGGACCATTAGTGTCAACTATGTTAGAAGACAACAGCAATGAAAGAGTTTTGCTGGCAGATTTGGGACACATGGGAGAGCRCTTTGAGGCTAAGAAACTGCAAATATTCCAGATAACTCAATTCTCTTYTTACAGTAAATAAAGACATGAATTCTATATAGCAAATTAAAAAAAAAACAACAAAATTTTAAGAACTGATTATAAAGTTACCACTATTAGTAGATAAGCAAGACATCTTTCAATATTTCATCTGCCTTAAGATAATATTTTTATTGTTCTGTTCTTCCTTTTTAAATAAATTATTAGGCTTTGTCCCTTCCCTTCCTCCTCCCCATCCCCTCCCCCTACTTTGTCCAGAGTTAGTATTGGAATCAAGACACTTCTAGAGCTGTGCTATGATATAGCATCTTTCCCTTCAGATACTGAAAATTTAGGCTGATAGGTTTTTCAAAAGAAAAGCAATGCTTTCAGATTACTGGCTTCCCACCACTGGCCCATATGTTTGGTGTTTTTTTTTATTTTATTTATTGAAGTAATGATAAGTAAAAAGCCTTGTCTGAAGATTTTTGAGCAGTAAAGCATATAAATTCATCACCAGACAGGAAAAGCTTAAACAGATTTTTTTCTCTCTGCTATATGTAAGGAAGTAGTTACATTCATGAAGTTGTGATAAATTTACATCCTGTGTTCTTTCAAATATGATAGTGATGAACAT
The DNA here is from genome assembly GCA_902810485.1 of Alauda arvensis. NCBI lineage: Eukaryota > Metazoa > Chordata > Aves > Passeriformes > Alaudidae > Alauda > Alauda arvensis. Next base: position 418,896 of record CADDXX010000459.1, read on the forward strand.
TATGGCCTGATGACTAAATATAGCTTTCCAGGAGAGCACATGTGACAGCCTGAAATGCATGTGTATGAAGAATTAGTACCCAGTATGTTAACTATGAGTAGAAGAATATGAATAGGGTAATAAAGCTGCATTTGGTTGTAAAAACAGAACCAGAAAGAACTCTAAACTTGCTTGTTAAATCAGGGTGGCCCTTCTGTTGGGGAAAACTTGCTATGACAGGTGTAATTATCTGTAATTAAACATGTTAGACACCAAACTTCTGGCTACTGGTCACTGGCAGAAAAGACTTAAACACAGAAACCTCTAACTTGCTTSCTAATTCWCATACATGAACCAAAGCCTGTTATCAATTGCAGAGAGCAAGTTACTCTTCTATGAAATGTTAAAATTAGCAAAATTATTTTTTTTTAATTATGAGAGGTGTATAGCCTTAGTGACAAAAATTTTCAATTTTTCTAATGTTTAGAGAATAGAACTCTGTACACCTGCCTTGGAGGGTCTGAGCAAGGCTTGGCACCTCTTCAGAAGCAAAGCTAAACTTGAGAAGTCTGAAACTCTTAAGTCTCCAAAACTGATGGCTAGATTTTAGATGGCTGCCTTTGAGTCTTTAATGCTCAAAGTACTRTAAGTCAATGTAAAATTTTACACACAATTTATTTTAACCCTGACCCACATTAATCACATTTAGGAATAACTTTTGCCATTCAATTCTTCACATCTTTTCTACACAATGAAAGGGGCAATGTGCAAGGACAATGATGCTGATTCTACATGAGACACAGAGCAGTCATAAAATATCTCTTCTCTCTTTCCTAGTCAGAAAAGGTCTATTTTATTACTAGCCCTCTAAGACAAATGGGTACAAATTTTTTCTTTCTGTAAAAACAACCAAATCCCTGAGTGTTGGAAGGAATTAAATTCCCACGTGTAACTCCCTTCTCAATAAAATTTTTATTTAAGATCTTGGAAATTCTGCCTATATAATTTACAATAGAAGATGGCTTTCAAATTATTTGCCATTTGTCAGAAGGTCTTTGAACTACCTGGTTGACAGAAAATGGTATCCCTTTTATGTAGAAAGCTTGATTATGAAATCAGATGGGAAAATATGGAATTACTTAACGCCTCTAGTTTTTCTTGGATGAACCCCTCTGCCAATACAGCTACTTCTGCACATGATGTATTAACACTGCAAATCAAATCAAGATAGTAAGAAGAAAGAGACATAGCAAGAAGAAAAAAACTTGAGAAGTGCTCCTGAAAAAATGTTGTTTTCTGTTTTCCAAACGAAAAAACTTAATTTTGTCATGGGTGATGCTTCTGATGGTTCTGAAATCATTGAGCTATCACCAACGAAAGAACAGTTCCAATCTACTACTTCTACCCTGCTACTATAGATTTAAATGGGATATGACAGACTTTTTWCAAACTTTATCTTACATTGCTTACTTGAGGATTTGACCCATCATCTTCCACTTTTGTGGTTTCACCAAAACAAGTGCACCCACATTCCYCAGGATTCCTTAATCAATATATGACAATCATTTGAGTTTTGGCCTCCAAAATATCCACACTAAATCTCCACTACTTAAACATTCCTTAATACTCCATTACACTATTAGGAGATACTTCATTGACTTAATCYTCTACAGCCCACAGTATGGAGTGTTCATGGAGATGTACACAGAAATTAAAATCCTGTATTTTAGCAGATCTTCATGGAACCTGAACTTTACTGTGGAAATTCATGTTGTAGAACCACAATTATAAAATCTTTTAAAAACCCAGTGGATTTATTGTACCTTCATTTTGATTCTTTTGCTATTCCATACAGAGATCTCTGSTTAGATCATTGTTTACGTAACAGCTTGTCTCATGGGTGCTGCTTCCCATTAATGACAACATCAAAGAGAAATTCTGTGATTTCTTTCTTGCATGACAACCAATCCAGGATTATTAGAARCTAATAAAGCAAGGCCAGTGACAATTGCTGGTTACCAATCTAATTTCAAGTCTTTTCTTTAATTATGGCTTTTTTTCGGTTGTTTGGTTTGGGATTTTTCTGGGGGTTTTTTTGTGTTTCTTTTGTTTGTTTGTTTGTTTGTTTGCTTTTTGGTTTTTTTTTAATTTTTAAGAAAGGTGATAGGCTGAATTGGCTTTTACCTTACAAGTAATCTTTTTGCATATTTCTTTTCCATATTTTTTCCAAGCCCTTCCAGTAACAACACTCCAAATCCCTTATTGACAAACCTAAGGGATATAGTTTCTAATTTAGATTATGTCTTTCATGTTCTTTTGCTCTTAAAAGAACAAGTACATATTGCTCATTTGCTGTTCTTAGGCTTGTGAGCTTTGCCATTATTTGGATCCTTGTTGATGTGTTYGATTATTAGGGCAAGAAGATGGCAGAGTCAGTTCTTTGTTGCTTGTATTTCTCTGGAATAACAAAAGAATGAGAATAAAGTGTATTTCAATAAGAAGTAAGAGYAAAGTAAGAGTGTAGTAAGAATAAAGAACAGGAAACTGTGTACTCCTTTGTTCAGGAATCAAAATCTTGCAGACAGTTTGTGACCTGAGGAGCTCTTTTTCCTCTAAAATCTGTGCCATCTGGTGTCTCTCTGGTTTTCTTTGAGCTTTCCAAAAGTCACTCATTTAGTTTCATCAAATGTGGTCACAGCCCTGCAGTTTGCAATTTCTCCTTAAGTTTCTTCTTTTTCAGATATCTCCAAGAAGGACAGAAATATTAGATGTAGTGTCTTCCAGATTTAGTAATTTACAGCTCAGAAGGCATTGATTCATTCTTTCTTGAGAACTAGATGGAAAATGGTTAAAAGTTTGTGTGCTTTAACAAGGTCCATCTTTCTTACAGATCAAAGGCATCTTTACTAGCAGAAATGCTTCCAGCACACTTGCATGTAGTCCCAATTAATGTTATTATATAAGCCTCTCCAAAATTCCTGGGAGTGGGAGGTTTAGAAACTGYTGGGTTATTTTTTGAGATTATTTATAAAAGACTGCTATCCACATTCTGTGAGACAAGCCACACAAACGGGACATTCTGAAAAGTAAAAAATAGAATATATAACCYCACTTCTTGGAACTGTATCAATTTTCATTTTGCAAAAGCTTTCTTTCTGCTTTTTAGTGAAAGAAAACGAAAAATGGCAAAAGTACTTATATTGTTAAAAAATCATGGTTATGACTTTAATGTAAAATAAGGCTGTAAATTAAACAAGAAATGAATGGAGATGTTAATTCAACTCCTTGATCTGGGCAATTTCACTGAAAGAAGAAGATATTGCTAGATTTATCTGCAYGATTTCCTTCAAATAGCCCAACACTGACTTTCACAATCATTAACACATGTGTATTCACCTATTGTACAGTCTTGTGAGTCAATTGGTCAATACTGGTTTTATGCACAATAAAATATATGAAAAGATTATGAGCTATAGGAAGACTGGAGCTTTGKGTTTAGGATAAAGGCAAAGTTAACATCTTCTGGAACATTTAGAAAGTAAAGAACTAGATAGATGGTGGGAGGAGAAGGTTGTATCAATTTTACCACAGCTCACCCATGACATGCCCTGGACCTTACTAAATCTAGTAGATGTCCTAAGAAGTCACATCCTCCCTGCAGAGGAGGGGTGCTGAGAAGATGCCAAAGAGAAAAGAGATGACTTATAATGACATTGATGATCTCTTCTGAAAGCTGATTGCTCCTACAGCTCAGTTTTGGAGTGGGAAGATGGCCTGCCTTGCCTTTCTTTTGCAGTACTATCAGTTTGCATTGATTTATTTTGGCTTTGATTTTTGATCAACAGTGCAAACTATATTTCTTTGCATGGGCAGGAAAAGGTTTGCTGTCATTTGCCTCTGTGCAGTGGAATAATTGGCTGTCTGGGAGACCCCTCCTCAAAAGAATAAACTGATCAGTAAATTAGTGAAGCCAGCCTTATGGTGATGCTTTGTAGAGCACTTTATAGTTCTTGTTGATTCTTGCAGCCGGCTTAGTTATTGCTTAAGCATATTTTAGGATGAATAAAGGTGGAGTGAATGGCATCATAATCAATATCTGAAATGTAAAATAGCTACCCTGATCCAATGTATTACAGAGCTGCAGCACTTTTACAGACATTATATGGTCTCTGCCAGAATCATTTAAGTACCATAATTAAGTGATCCTGTATTTTGAGATAAAACTCAAAATGTGGTTTCTCTCCACGTCTTCACCCTGTGTTTTAATTTTTTCTTGTGTAATATTTTATTATGCTTATTATTTCCTTCATTGCAAATCTTGTGACTGAACCTATAAAACCGGGTCATCAAATTGGATGTTTTTACAACAGAAGTATTCTGAACTCCTCACCAGACTAATGTCAGAAAGCACTTTTTGTGTTAAGGAGTAGTAAAATTGCCCTTGGCCTTTAATACATTTAGGTCATACCAGAGGTTGATGATTGTCTCTTTGATTCAGCTGGATTTAATGATGTTACTTTTCAAATGCATGAAATTTGAACGGGCAATGGGCAGAAACTGATGCACAGGAAGTTTCACCTGATTATAAGGAAGAACTTTACTGTGTGGGTGACTGAGCACTGGAACAGCTTGCCCAGAGAGGCTGTGGAGGCTCCTTGCTGGAGATATTCCAGAAACATCTGGACACAATCCTGTGCAATGTGCTCTGGGATGACCTTGCCTGAGCAGGGAGGTTGGACCCAGATGACCCACTGTGGCTCCTTCCAACCTTAACCATTTTGTAATTCTGAGATTCTGTGAAATTTTCTACGAGTTTTTACAGTTAGCCTGACTGCTCCCCTTAAAATTGGCTGATATGTTGACAGTGACCTGGAAGAGGTCCCTTTTGGAGATCCCAACTTAGGGACTAGCCAAAAGGCTTAGCTGTAAGTTTTTGATTCTATATAAGTGGTAAAAACCCCCAATATTTTCTTAATTCTTAAAATGTTTATTCATATGTTACTTGTCAAAATATCTGAGCAAAATCTGTTATTTCTGTTAGATATTTCCCATTCAAATAAATGATAATGTGGTCTCTTGGTGTGAAACAGTTTTGGTTACATTGCCTAGTTAAAAAAGGGAAAGAAATAAAGAAAAATGGTGAAAAGCAGAAATTTGGAGCTCTTAAAATGAGCAATAYTTACATCAATGAAATAAGAATTCTTGCTCCTTTTGTGATGGGTGCAAGTTTATTACRGTAGCACATTTATAATGCTTACTGTTTGAAATGCTGTGTTAAAAACTCATCTATGTCCACTCGTMTTGTAGGAGCAGAAAGATGTAATCTGTGGACTTTTATATTGCAGAGCCCCATTCCAGTTTCTTCACCATACTATGGAAATTCCAAAGGCAGTTCCCTTTGGTTTAAAGAGTGCTGCCTGTGAGAGCTGACTACTGTATCTATCTCAGCTTTGCAGTCTCTGACAGTCTTACATTTTTATCATTGCAGTTATAGAGTATTTCTATGGAACAGCATTTATTTGTTAGTGTCACCCAGTACACTAACTCTGCAAATATATGTAATACATTTTTCATCAGATTGTCAAAGAATTTCAATAATTTAATATAGTTCAAAAATAGCAGTTCACTTTAGGATGCATTCATAAGCACACTTTAGGATGCATTCATAGGCATACATAAATCTTTTTGCATAATGAATATTGCTAAACTTATTATTGATAGCTTATGTAATCATTGTTGAACTAAAATTTTTGCTATTTGCCTGCCCACAAACTGCATATTTTCAAAACCCATGYACATTCACTAATACTGACAGCTTCTCTCTGATAAATCATGTCTGTCTGTCAGCAGTGTAAGCAGTAAATGCACTCAACAGCAATCACATAACACCTTTGCCCCTATTTGGATGGGGACAAGGTGTGCCCTGGWATCCCAGACCCAATCCTATACATAGTTGCATGTGAACAAGACCCTCAGGCTAATAAGATGCCTCAAAAATGTCATTTTGCAGCAAATAAATGTGATTGTATGTTCAGAAGAGAAGTTCTAATAATGTGAACTAAATTGATTTTTGGGGCTAGCAATGGGAAAATTTGTTCAAATTGAGTTTGAAAATACACTGCAAGGTATGTAGTCATCCGCTGTTGGAAATAATTGACTTCAGCTTCTCTAATTTTGGGGTGGAAGGGTAAATATTGGTAAGAACAGGCAAAGAAATAAGGATTCTCTTTTATATGCAGGAAAACATTTTGTTTTGTGAAGATAGGAGTGGCATTTAAGAGGAGTTATAACAGTRATAATTTTTGAAGGACATGTTCAGCTAATAACTTGTAGGTAGGAGAGGAAGGAGGAGGAGTGTGTGAAGATGTAAGTTATGCATACATATATGTGTTTGTGTTTCTAATGTAGGGTAGAGAAAGGACAGAAAGAGGGACAAGTGACACATGGAATTCAGRGAGCATGTGAGAGAGATTGAAGGGAAAAGTAAGGAGAAAAAACTCCAATCTTGTTTCCAGTCAGCTCTGAGTAACTAGGAAAGTATAACATGCAGTATAACCAAGTCTGCTAAAAAAGCTAAACATTCTTTGCAGGTTTTTTTAAAGAATATAATTATTATAATCTTTGAGGCAAAATGTTCTTCTGTATGTTCTCTGATGGATCAGACATACAGCCCTTCTAAAAGTGCTTCACACCGRCGGGGGATCCTGATGAAGAACAATGACATTCTCAACTATTCTCAGYGAATAGCAGCTTACAAAACTTAGAGCAAGGAAGATTATTCTTTTAATAAATTAGATTATCCTGGGAAAATGGTGATTGGTCAGAACCTGACCAATCCAAGCTTGGGATTTTTTCAGTGAAGTGCAGGTGGTTTATGAAAACTTAGTTAGAGACTATTCTCTGATCAAGATTTGTMYTAAGGTCACTTATAYGATCTAGAGGACACCTGGCATTGGAGTCATTCSCACTGAATCTTGTTCACTCTCTGGCCACAGTGGTGTGGGGATGCTAACAGCTCAGGCTGTTCCACTTGTCATCCTGCTGGTGACATMATTTCCAGCTCTTTTTATTGTCATGACCTGCTTTGCTTTTGTCCCTGGTTCTGAGGTCWCCATCCTCATYCTGTAATGGGCTGAYGTAATTTTTACAGTRCCAATTGCCATTAATACAWTTGAAAAAAACTCTTTTTATGGTCCCCCTCATTTCTGTCCAGCATCAATTCCTGTTGGGCGTTGGCCACACAAATTTTCTTTCTACAGTGGCAAACAGTATCTCTGTATTCTTCCCATGTCACCTGACTTTGCTTCCACTGGGCMTATGCCTTCCTTTTTTGGGTTACTTCCAAGAGGACAATCTTTTTGAGCCAAGYATGCCTTCTGCCTTGCCTGCTTGACTTGCAATATCTGGGAATTTGTGTCCTTGTGCCCTCAGGAGGTGATGTTTAAAAAGTKATCAGCACTGATAGACCTCAGGACCTGCAAAAACATTTTTCACAGRTTGTTACAAACTATTTCCATGAGCAGCCTGAAGCCTGCTCTTCTCATGTCCAGTGTGGGAGACCAGAGTATCCCTCTGGGTCTCCTGGATGGGCAGCAGTCAGGACAGGGGGGTTGGTCCCCCACGGCCTGCGTGAGAGACAGCAGTGGCTTTGATCTGACACCTTGGAAAAGGCTGCCAAAGCTGTCTGAGGATTTGGATGACACAAGGGTTTGATTGGTGTTTTTTTATTGTATCACTGGGTGTGAAATTAGGGGTTTTAGGTTTTTCTGTATAGGTAAAATGGGAGCAAAGATGGAGGCAGACCAATGTGATAAAGTCACATTTTCCTGTCTCTCTTTTCCTCTTCCTCTTTGCAAAGGGTAATGGGTTCTTAGGATTGGGTAAAGGTGTGATTTCACTGTGTGACTTGGATTTTAGTTATTGGATTTTAGAGGAAAACAATGTTAAGGTAGTTTAGATTATAAAAACCCAGGTGCTGTTTGTGGGCGGGRAGAATTCACTTTTCCAGCTGCTTGTGAACACCACGCTGGTGTGACTGAACTTAGAGATAAGACTTCTAAAATAAACATCTTCAAACTGCAACCTGTAAGCTCTCTGATTCCTTCTTCCAAACATGGGCAGTGAGAAAACAGCCMTTCACCACCATCTGGAGTTATCTCAGAGGAGGTATCCCGGCAGTCCAGAGCCCATGTTTTGCTGGCACCATTTCTCCTGTCAATAGAGGTTTAAAACTCTATTGTTCTTCTTATTAGGGTCTGGGACACAATTTTTAAACTACAAACATTTACATGTTAATTTCAAAGACTGAAATAATAAAGAGAGCTAGATTATCCATAAATGGTGGAAAAATAGTGCTAGGGTCCTGTAATTTATCATATTTATGCCAAATGTCAAGATAAATATTTTGAATATTTAATTTATTATTTTAGTCACACTTCTAAAGTGCTTAGCACCAGTCATTTATTGACACCTTATCAACAAATTATGAGAGTGGTATTACTGATGATTCTATTAGATCATTTGTGAACTGCTTTTCAGTATATATAATTATGTAAACAGGGTATTTCTGTTCAGAACACTTTTTTTATTCTGCTATTTATTTGAGGAGTAAGCCATTTAACATCTTTCTTTGTAGTTTATTATCACAGTGAGACACTGGTAGTCAGAAGGTAAATAACAGAAAAAAATGCCTGTGAACCAGATTTAAGAAGAAAAAGTAATAAATCAAATTCAGATTTCCTTTTTGCCTTCTTCTTCATGCACTTATTCTTAAAACATATGCATTTGTGGTGTGTTTTGTGAAGCAATTGGTTTAAGATGAGATACTTGAATTATAGACAACAAAAATGGCTTTATAAATACCTTTATTTAGAGCTCAGCTAGCACTAATGCTTTCATACAGAAAGTCTGAATTATTCTCTGAAGGGAGGATATAGTTTCTTTGAGAAGAGGATTTCATAAATTGTGCTTTGTTAGCACTTGGCAATCATCAAGGCAGGAAAGGCAGGGTAAGCAATGCTGGTATTTTAAGTGTTAGTACTCTCACTGTAAGAAAAGCTTGCAGAGAAAAAGCATCCGTTGAGCAATGTCATGCCAAACTTGATAAGAAATCCTCTAGCAAATAATGCCTTGTGAGTTCAGAAGCAAAGATATGATTTCACAAGAAGTTTTCAAATGTTTAGTAAAAACAAAAGTATTCTGTAGAATACTTGTTTGTTAATTGTAAGAGTCCAGGAAAACTCTAACAATTGCCTGGACTGTACTTGTAAGTATGGCAACAATCTCTGCCCATATCTTTCACCTACTCAGATCAGTGTCCCTGAATGAGCACCCTGTTTCAATTAATGCTTGATTCCTCYTAGCCATGTGGGCTTTTTGTTTTCTTTATTTTCTGGACACAGTCATTCACTGTACTTGGTGGTTAATTTATTGCTAATGCTCTATTAAGCTGAACAAACGGGAATATGTTTCTCACTGTATGTGAGTGGTATATTAGAGTCACATTGCAGGAGGCAGTACTGAATCCACTTGCATCTTTAAGTGAATTGTCCTATTCAAAAGTTTAATTTCTGCTTTACCTTTAGATAGAGACAAACACTTGTGGCAAACATCACTGGAAGTCTATCATTAGGTTAGCAAGTGCCAATTAATCTGAGGATCTGAGGGTTTGGTGCATCTGGGTATTTTTCAATATGTTTTCCTTTTGCTTTCTTCCATGTTCAGTCTTTTATCCCTAGAAATCAACTTTCCTGTTCCCTTCCACAAGGAAAGCAGATTCCTAGCAGCAAAAGGTCATTGAACTTTCTCCTGCTAAYATTTTATAGTCGACCCTTTCATTGAACTGTTTCCCATTTTACCTTACAGGCTGGTGGATCAGAGGAGAAGCATTCTCTCTTGTTCCAAAGTRCAGGGAAACATTCTGGGATGACAAGATCTGTTGAGATGGAAAACAAACAAACACTCTCACATGAAGCACAGTCACAACCTTTGCTTCTCCAAAGGTTGTCTCTGGTCAGCTTTTCATTCTTTTTACTTCCTGGCTTTTATTATGAATGATATGTTTGGGCTAAAATCTTTAGAACATAAAARATGGTGCTATCCAACCCAGTAGTTGCCTTTGGCAGTTGGAAAACATGATATTGTTTAGAGAGATTAAACAAAACAAACTTTGGTATTTTCTGTGGTCTGTTTTCACAGCACTATACTGTCCAGGGGAGGAAATAGCAATTAGGAATGACAGTAGACAATTCTGCCTCATCTTGTTAGTACTTGTTTAAAGACTTTGTGAATTTATTGAATCTGAGGAAACTGAAGGTATCTGYGTCCTGTGGCAATAAACTTCAGCAACTCATTAATTTCAGCTTAAACTTTGTTTTGAGACCATTGACTTATTTCAAACATCATTTCACTGTTTCATTATTTGGTGAAAAAAATTCTGCTCATCCCATACCCTGGCACAGGGTGCAGCTGGGGRGGCAGGAGTGACAGGTGATCCCCAGGGTACCAGGGAGCAGGGCAGCTGTAGGAAGCCCCAGCTCCATTTCCAGGTGGGTCTGTGGTGAGGGGTTGATGAACCTGGGGACTAAAATGGGTCCTGGTCCATGGGTCCATAGGATAGGCCATGGGGATGCTGGACAGGACCAGGTCAGTCCAGCCCGTCAGGAAGCTTTGTGGCTTTACTTAAAATAAAAATTAAAGACAGCAATTTACATTCATTTTTATCAGATTCATATTTATACAATTAGATTCATTGTAAATCTTTTTGTGATTTTTAGGTAAATCTAATCCTTATTTTAATAGTGATTCAGAATCTTTGAACAATGCATTTGTTTCAAAGGCAAAAAAATAAAAAAAATCAGAAAATACTTTTTTAGAACATTTTTTCAGCAGAATTTGTGGGGTATGCACTGAGTATTTTGCTGTCTGCTGATGTTTACTCATCYGATTCAAACTGGTTTCTCTGTACAGCAGGCAGGTATCTCTGATTGCATTTTATGTTGGTATGAAAAATGGTTGGGCATCTTCAAATGAGACAGTAAAATGAACAAACCTTTGTGTGACTAGATATTTCTTTCATTGCTCAAGTCTGGCATTCCTGAAATAACCCTATTAAAGTTAGTGAGAGAATTCTACACTTAATGCAGTGAAACCTGGCCTTCTGCAGTAACAGAAGCTGAAGAAGAGTAGTTAGCTGTGTTGTGCCAGCTGAATTTGTACTTCTGACTGGTGTACTTTGTTAAATCCTAATTCTGTAAACTGAGTCCTAACTCAGATGTAGCACATTCAATTCTTAAAATCCGAATCTGACAATCCTATTTGAAACTCTTTGTAAGGCTCTTGTTCAGCCAAAAAAGATACCAATAGGATTTAAAATGGCACATTTAAATCTTAATGAATAAGTGTTTATTCATCAGTGTCAGTTAAATCACTAAACCTGTAAAGGCTTACAAGAGCTGCAAACCAGAATTTGTTCTTCCATTCYCTCATTTTGAGCAAGTCCATGGATATATCTGTTTTATTTGCTGCACCTTTCATCTCTTTAAAACTTATGTTACATAGATAGGAGCATTGAATATCTGCAAATGTATTATACATTTTTTTTCAAGTCTTAATTTGAAAAATTGAAAAGCAAAGACATTTTACTGCTCTCTGGATTTTTCTCAGCAATCCTTTGTTGATAGCCTCAATTCATTCAGTCTGTCTGCAAAAATCTTTTMTGSCTTTGTTTTTGTGTCCACWGTGTTCAATAGGAGAAGAAAAGMCAGTTAAGCAGTAYTGATTATTTCYAATCAGATTTCTGAAATCTTTAGTGYTGCTTGTTGCAGGAATGTTACCAGTGTTGCAGTCAGCAATAATGATAGAAAAGTATTGCAAWGTATGCTTTAGAGGTTTACATATTTAAGCTTTTACATATAAAACACAAATTAGTATTCTGTAGAAGATAAATATTAAGCTAACTAGGTAATCACATATGTGTACCACAGTAATGGTTATAAACTATTTCATCCTTCTGCAACCCAAACTCAAATTCCATGCAACAAATACCAGCTCATTTATGTRATCATGGTTGCACTGAAAGCAACAAAGCCCTGATTGTCATTCGTAGTCCAACACCAGGTATAACTGGGTTTTTTCCTATCTCCCATTTTTGTATGTATGAAGCCATTTTTTCCTTTTCCCATAAAAATAGCATAATKTTGGTCCTCAAAACATCTCTTCAGCAACTGCATTGGCCATTTTTTTCTCAAATGCTTTGTGTTTTTTAAAATATTGCTGTGTACTTGTTTGTTGTGCTCTAAATTTTTATCATCATCAGATAATGTGAAGTTAGTCATGAAGTACTTTCAGATTCTTTAGTTTCATTGGTACTGCCTATAACAAGATATAGATATCTCATTTGTAGATCCAGAACTGCTGAGCATGGAAACATAAATTGCTTCCATTCCTTTGAACAAAATATTCTAGTATAACAGCATGCCATATCACAGCAAATTTCTACACACTCATTAAAGTGGCYTCCATGCATGGGCAGAAAGGGAAAAGTAAATGAGAGAATTTAGTTAGAAACAATTTTGTGGCTGGTCACTGGGTTGGTCTACARGAAACTCTGATATAGTGCTGGCTCGGAAATTAGATGGGAGGTGAGAACAATTGACTCATATTTTTTAAAATTAGTTCGCAGGTCAGTTAGCTTACTAGAATTCAAGAATCATCTGGTTATAKATAGATTTTTAAAATTTATTTCTTGCACGTATTGATCTGGAAGGTATGGAGGTGTCATTCACAGATCACTTCTTAGACGATGCACAGAATTTTTCTTACACAAAAGTCATGTCTCCAAARCTGTTTCTTCTGATGCATGAAGAGTCAATTTATTATAGCATAGTCTATATAGTCTTTTCACTTTCATATGTTACTTAGTAATAACCTAAAAAAGGTCAGGTGTTTCTGACTTTCTGTGTATTTGCAATAAAAAACCCTCTTCTTTTTTTTTGGCATTTAGCAGAAGAATTTAWTATTGCTATTTCTGATTAAAAAAGGAGACACGTGCTTCTGTGTGTCCTACAATAGCTCTTCTGTCACTAAAGCTTGGAACCTAATTTCGCATTTTGCTGTGGATACTTTTCACTTTAAAGTGCAGAGAAATAATCATTCTTTCTGCATTAGTTTTGAAAGTTTGCTGTTCACATAAAATGCCTAGAAATCACTTTCATTTCAAAACTATTTCCAGTTATTCCAAAGGTACTAATGTAAAACAGAAGTATCTGAAAGAAAAAGAAAAATTAAGATTGCAGTCTRGTTTGGCTGATGCAGGGAAATGCAGACTGTATCTCTTGTCCCCTAAGTCCAGAGTAACCCTGCCAGAAGAGATTCTCTGAGAGGCACTGGACAGACTGGAATTGAGGTAAGCAGTGCCTGCCTTAGATGGAATACCAGTCTACTTTGGAGAAGAAAGTTTATTTTCTACAACCTCCCCTCCAGCTACRATAACTTGTCAAGATACACTTCTGCAATTGTGAAAGCCATTGCAAACATTGGAAAATGTATTCAAGTCACTTTGTCACTAAAAGCAAAGTCATGGACTCTAGTAAAGGGCTGACTTAGCTGTTTAATGACTGACTGGCAAAATGGAGATACCAGTTAATGGCAATTCATTAACTCCTTGGCTAACTGCTTTTGGAATATAGAGATGGTCACTCTCATTAGGTATGTATTTGTATTTAAATCTCCTTAGCCACTTACATTTTTGCTTCTGGATCATCTGGATCTCCCTTGCTTGGCACTGATCTCTTTAAAGAGCTCATCTGCTTCAGACTCCTCATGACCCTGATCCAGTAGGAGTATTCAGAAAAGGTTGGTTACTGAAGAGACTCAGGTTTCCCAATTTTTTTTTCTTTTGTAAAGCATAACTATCATAAAGGATTCTAGTTTTGGAAAAAGACTAAATTGTTATGTATCATAATTAGTARAGAAACATTTGCAGCTGATGCTTTTGCTACTCAGCCCAATTTARTTAACAAAATTGTACTTGTATAAGGGTGTACCTGTACATGGGTGTATTGTCTGGAGCATTCTTTCTGGAAGAACTCCATTTGATTTGTTATTTACCATAGTCTTGCTAAGGTGACACAGTTTGGGAGAAGAACAGCTTGCACAGCCTGGGGGTTTGTGAGCTCTGTAGCTGCCCCATTTGGGCAGAGTCCGTRTCAGCAGAGCCTGTTCAGCTATTGCTGTTCTGTGGTCTCTCCTGCAGCTGGAGTAGAAGTTCTTCTGGTCTGACCTGATCTCAAGTGTATTTCAGTTTTCTGCAACAGTAGAAACTGCCTGTATACAACCTGCTTGTAGAAATGCCACAGAGGAAAAGGTATCCCATCTGCCTCAAAAGAATAGCAAAAAGTTCTTTGTCTRCAGCATTTTTAATTGCTGTTGAATCAATACCAAGGGTCAGAAAACATTATATGTACTATGTAGCCTGATTTTGTAAGCCTGTTGTAATGGTAATTCTCTGAACTTTGGATAATTGCTTTTATTTCTGTAATTTTTTCCTAAATAAACTTTGGGTTAAGGAAAGAATTAAACCAAACTAAACYAATCATGTTTCCAAAAACAAAAGTACACACTATCTTAATTTTGGGATTAACCATTTAATTCAGTTTCCTTCAGCTAGAGGATTACTCCATTTAGCTTTATATCATGATGCTGACACAAAACTTTGAGGACATATTAATTGTTTTGTGGAAAATTTTGAGTGAATGAATTTCATTTGATAAGGGATTTACTTCCAGGACTTAGAGGGCAAATCTCAGTAGAAGTGGTGTGTAATGCCTATTATTAAAATCTGCTTTTCATAAGAGCCATTTATTTAATTCTATTTAATTCCAGTTCTTTCATTCAATATATTTCAAAGTAAACAACTCTATGCTGTCCAGTTCTGAGAAGGAAACAGGGTTCTGATGACATTTTGCATTTTTAATGTTTAATACAGTAAAATATATTGAAACTATATAAAATTTTAAAGTTCCTGAGTTTCTTTCAAGTTTAAAAAAGTGTTGTCAGGTAAAAAACAACCCCTCTGTCTCCTAAGTCTATGTGCAGAGATCAGGCATCATTTTGGTCATGAGCAAAATAGACCTACCTTCCAGGGTCACTTCAGGTGTATAGGAAAGTTAGATCATTGCTTCAATTGTAATTCCCCAAGATTTATCCTTTCCTCATACACCTTTCCTCTTCTCTGTTTTGTTTCTTGAGCAGGGTGTGATTTTTCTACTGATTTGAAATTTCACTTAGATGGGTACCATAAACATCATAATTTATTCAATTTAAATAGTGTTGGTCAAAAAAGGTTTTTGGGGATACAATTTCCTATCATAGAAAGGCAATATTTTTTGAAAATTATATTTTTCTCTAAGTCCATTAATTCTCAAAAAATTAAAGGAATTTGTGAAATGTTTTTTTCCATGAAGGTCTTACTACTTCTGACCTTTTTGTCTCTATACTTTTGAAATACAGAATGTGACTTCTTTGCTTTCACAAGAAACCCACACAAAATAACAATACAAACTACAATGACAATATAAGCTTATTTAGAAAGCAAGCATAAAACATTACAGTACCAAAAAGGTGACAAAATCATACTCTTAGAAACTAAAMTTTTAAAAATATTAAATGTAACATATCAAAAGCAACAACATTGGAATCTACCTAAGAGAMCACAAGAAACTAAATGAACATCCTCAAAACCAAATGCCAAAATTTCAAAACTTCCCATATGGCTGGATTCAAGTCACCTACTACTGTATTTGTGCTTAACATTCAAAGCTGAAAGAAATTTGTAAAGATCAGTCAAGATCAATGGTGTTATGGTGTTTTCATTACTGCAGAATCGTCCTTATACGGTGATCAAAAGAAYGTTAAAGCCATCTTTCAATAGGCACACTCCACATCCCAGCAAGACATTCTCAATCTGGTTGTACTATTGGACATAAATATATATTTATGAATCTATAATTTCAAAATAAAGATTTAAAAATAACAAGAGAGAGTCATTACTTCAGTCAAGTTTACAGGAAGATGTACTGATGTAATATTTTCAGGGTAATATTCTCCATATCAATATTTTTAGACATCTGGAGACAGATGCTGCAATAATAAAAAATATAAAACCATACTCTGAATTTATCATCACAAGTCATACCCTAAGTGATTAATGTCTCTGAAGTCTCAGTGATATTTAATAGAACTTAGAAAGGGTTATGTCAAGGTGCATACTTAATCCATATTTTTTAATCACATTAATGTGGACTGGCAGAGCAACAAGCAGTACATTTTCACAAAAAAATAGAAATTTGACTTATTTGCAATCATATGCACTTATTCTCTGCATTTTTCCTAATAAAAGAGACAGAAGTTATGTAGCTGTCATTCATTCCTTTATCTCAGCTACAGTCAGTTTCAAAAGTAACATGAATTTAATGCCTCCATCTTCAAAAGAAGATCTTTTTTCTTCAGTTTTTGCATCTCTTTATGCATGAGTGAAAATACATAGACAGAGATAATTCCTTGTACTTCACTTTAAAGGACAGAGAAAGTTGTTAGGACTCCAACATAGTCATAGTTATGTAGGATTCAACCCCAGACTTGCAGGTGACTATATTTCATTTGCCTACCTGTGCATCACTCCCTAATATTCCACTATAATCCATGGTGTTCTAGTACATAAAGTCTGTGAAGTCAGGATGAGATTGAGATGGAAAACCAGATATTTGGTGAACTCTAGTATCATTATGTGTACTGACTTGGGGTCTGCTGACTGTGATGACTATCTAGCGCAAATGCAGGCACACTGTGAATGCTGTCTTCTAGGTCTGAAACTAAATTACAACTGGATTCTACAGGGATTTTTCATCTGGTGGTAGATATTTAAGCTCAGATGCTGCACTACTCTTGTGTATGCCACTTTAAAGTATAACTTGATTAAGGGAATGACATTTCCTTTAGTAGCAACATTTAGTTCTTGCTGGGGTCTCATTAATCTATTCTAGAAGTAGAATTCTATTTTTTATGATTTTTGCAAATCCTCTGCTTCTTAATGTCTACACCTATGACTAATATTCAATTTTTTTTAGCAATCTGCCRTCTCAAAGGCAACAGTAAAACCCAGACAACCTAAAAAAAGTATGTAGTTTTTTGAATCTGATGTAAAGAGAAAAGAAAAAAATTATGAAAGATACTCCTGAGCATCTGAAAGTGAGTATATACCAGTCCCACACTACTTACTCTTACTGATCAGTCCCTAAGCAACTTYCTGTAAAAAAACTGTGCTTCTGATTAATCAATATAGTTTTTTATTCCTACTGCTGCTGAAGCATCTTTCTTGTGACTGATTTGGCTGCRTTCTCAAGACTTGCTGTGCTCTCAACCAGTGCAGATGTCTACATGCTCAGCTATTTGAGATCCTCCATTGATTTCTGTTTGTGCCTTCTGACTGAAAGAAAATACCTCTTTTTGACATCARCTGAAGAGTTGAATAAGTGAAGCTTTACATGGCAAATGCTGGYACTGGCTGACCGATTTCACTTGGGAGAAAATATTAGCGTGGTAATATAATTAATGTTAATATCATTAACATATTAAAATAGTTAACATAAGAATCTGTAGGATGAAGGATGAGCTCCTTCRTAGAGCACAGATCATGACAAATGTATGTTTTCACAGAACTTCAAGAAGAATGAATGACACGTAGTGTGTTCAAAAATGTATGTTTATCAATCATGCACTCATCTTCCATCAGAAACTTTGGTATATACTAGAGGAGAAAAGTAATTTCTCRTCACAGGGATGTGCATCTCTGTCAGAACCCAAATTTGTAATACTCATTAGGCCTATGAATAATGAGAAATCTTCAAGGCACTTACCAACCAAATAATTCCTTCTTTTTCTGATAAAGATAATGCAATAGGTAACTTAAATCACAAACAATTGCCATATAGAATATTTTWAATATTATCTTAAATGGGTTCTTAYGTAGTTGCAAGTCTTTAKCAAATAATATWGTGATAAGAAAATTTCATGGTGCATTGGTAATACATCTAAGCAGTAGCCAAGGTAAAACTGCTCCAGAAAGTCCATTAACAAAGCTGATCCATGAACATAGAGTTTTTTTCAATCACATTATATTCATGATGAGGAAAAAGCACTTTTGTCTTCATCTGATTAAGGTTGTAGATTAAGTTTGAAAATGGCAAGAATGTGTACTGAATCATCATACATCTTATCTTTTCTGATAAGAGCAGTACTAGAAACAGAGATATTACTTTGTAAAGTGCATAAGACAAAATGTCTCACTAAGGAACAAAATGTCTTATCAAACACTCTTGGGATACAGCATCCATCACCTGTTACTGAATTCTCAAATCAACCTGGTCTAAACAGTGCAGGCAGGGAGAATAAAAGACCTGGAATCTGAACATGCCATTAATAGCATTGCAATGGAAGAAGAAGAACACAAGATTACATTGTGAAAGTCTGCATCTTTATAAAAATCTTAAAATATTAATTTCACCTATACCAAAAAGAGGACATGATGGACTTTGTCTACTAAATATTGTATTTGTTCTCRGAAAAATTAATAAAGAAAACATTTGAGATAATACTTCATGGAAATAATCTAACTTTCTGCATGAGAATATATAAAAGAAGCCCAGAGAGAGAATGTAATTTCACAGAAAATACATAAACCTGAGCAACAGTTGACTTCAGTAATGTTTACCTACCTCACAGTATCAAACAYATGGATTATTCAGCTGTTCCAGCATTCAGAACTCAAATTAGTGTRTTGTATTGTTAATTAATTCCAAATGAATGCTCAGTAGAGAACTGCTTTTACAAAGAAAGGAATGAATTCTATGCAACTYGATATTTTGCCCTTTAGCACATGAATACATATTTCTCWGTTTATAAAAYRRAGAAYAAAATAGTTGAGAACATCTACACAATATGTTTTCATTCCTCATGGAAAATAAATGAGAAATGGGGCAAATATGAAGAAATGGTGAAGTCTGAAAAGGTAGCAGAGTTTTGGGACTCATGAACAAAATAAACGTCGCTGATACCTTCCTGGAGCTGACCCTTACTGATTTCTGCGTTCATGAACCAGTTGGCCATTGGTTTTCTCTTCAAGGGACATCAGGAAAATTTTCATTTCTCTTGAAGAATTTTCATGTTAGCTATCAAATAATTTKTATCTTTATGAAAAAGATTCCTGCAAGTAGGAAGTCATTGGCTCCCTACAGAGGCTATCCTTTCATGCTTCAAAAGTGCAGTCTGACCTATTCACTGTGGCCACKAGTTCATAATTCCCAGTTTATATGCAGGAATATAAATTGCTCTGTGCACAAGACTCCTGAGATTTCTCTTTTWACAGCTGAAAGAACTTCTCTCCTTRTTCAGATTGTACATAGCCTGGACTATTGACCTTGTTAAAAACTCCTGGTCCCACTATAATTTTCACAAACATACCTGTGAAATTGAGTTCAGGATTTGAATTTTGGAACAACAAAGCAGACAAAAGCAGTTTGGGACATATTTAATGGCAATGGGACTAAACTGAGGCAATGAAAATATTTAAAGAGTCAGGGGAAATATCTTGACACTGAGGTTTGTTAGGTCCTGGAATAGCTTCCTGAAGTGATTGTGCTTAGAGAATACTCTTTAGAAATTTAGTGCAAATACACRGGCATGCAGAGGGAGTATCCCAGATTTGGGACTTCATCATATTTAGGGAGGCAATACCATTYAAACAATCAGACAGATTTATTGTGAGATCTATGTTTCAACAATAAGCTAATAATAATAGGTTGTCTAACATTYATTGACTTCATTATCTTAGGYCATAATGWTCACRTATAGAAAATAAGAAAGTATCCAGATTACCTGCAGTTCTGTTTAAACCATCAGATAAGAACAATAACCCAAAAAGTGCCTGAGTATGCCCTGGAATTAATAAGTCAGTAGATATTTGTAGTTTTCTGATGTTCCTCAGTATTGATCTCCATTAGCATTACCATTTTAGTCCAGTGTAAGCCCAAATATGYCAAATTCTACAGCACTTTTGACATTTCACTATTTTTCTGGGAAACTGGCCACACAAATAAAACTGATAGCACTGAWAATCTAATTCCATTTAAATATCTTTAAA
Source organism: Alauda arvensis (assembly GCA_902810485.1). Taxonomy (NCBI): domain Eukaryota; kingdom Metazoa; phylum Chordata; class Aves; order Passeriformes; family Alaudidae; genus Alauda; species Alauda arvensis. The sequence continues at coordinate 439,072 of CADDXX010000459.1, forward strand.
CAAAGTTTCTATAAGACAGAATATGTTAACAAAATGCCCACGGATTAATTACATAAATTTTGTATCTTTTCCCAGGTAGAGACATATTTGTACTAAATATAGATTTAGACATAGAATTGGCATTAACAACATGTATTCTCCCCATATTCATGCTAAACTATGTCCAACATATGAAACASCATGCAATTTTTCATCTTACACATTGAAGTTGTGGCATGCCTGTATAGCAAAGGGAAATCTCACTCTATATAGTCTATAGTGTGTAAAATAATACTCAGCTTCAGGCTCCTTTTACTGAGGTTAGAATATTAGCATGTGTCAAGAAAATGACACATAGACATGTAAATTAAAATAAAAAGCYACTGAGAAAATAAACTAAGCTAGACTTAACTAAATGAAAGTAAAATAAAAATCTTTGTGGTGCTTGTTCTCAAGAGCCTAATTCATTACACAAAATTTTAACTGCATGTASAGAAATCATCCTTTGTTGGAACTCTCCTCAAACTTTATCTGTAAAGGCAGAAAAGGTGAGTATTTTCAGAAAAGATATTTCTACAAGAATGAAAACAAATGATTGATCTGCTCTTGGAAAAAAACATGGAAAATGCTTTTATCACTAAATGTTATTGATTTTTTCGTGGTTTCGTTTTTTTCCCCTAGATCATTTGAAGAAACAATTATTTMTAYCTTATCCTCTCTTTTCATRGAATTATAGAATATGCTGAGTTAGAAGGGACCCATCAGGAYCCTTGAGCCCATGTCCCARGCCCTGCAMAGGACACCATGTGCCTTAGAGTGTTGTCCAAATGTTTCTTGAACTCTGTCAGGCTGGTGCTGTGACCACTTCCCTGGGGAAGCTGTTCCAGTGCCCAACCACYCWCTGGGTGAAGCATCTTTTTCTAATATCCAGCCTAAACATTCYCTGGTCCCTGTCCTGTCACTKGTCACAAGAGTGAAGAGATCAGTGTCTGCCCCATCGCTTCCCCTTGTGAGGATGCTGAAGACCACAAYGAGGTCTCCCCTCAGTCTCCTCTCWAGGTTGAACAGACCAAGTGACCTCAGCTGCACCTATCAGCTCCCTCTCCACACCCTTCACCATTCTTGTGGCCTTCTTTGGACASTCTCTAATACCTTAATGTCCTTTGTATATAGAGRCACCCAAAACTGCCCCCAGCACTTGAGGGTGAGGCTGCTCCAGTGCAGAGCAGAGTGGGACAATCCCCTCCSTTGCCTGGCTGTYRATGYTCCCTARGACAYRGGTGATCCTCCTGGCTGCCAGGGCACTGCTGACTCAGATTCAACTTGSCATTGACCAGGAATCCCAGGTCCCTTTYCATAGTACTGCTTTTTAGCCTCTCATTCCACAGTCTATATACACAACTGGAACTGCTCTCTCCCTCTACCTGTCCTTTCCTCTCTTTGCCTTTTTTCCTTCCCTTCCCCATCTTTTCTTCCTTCATCCTTCCCTCCCATCACTAAATTAAAGTAATGACAAATAAATTAAGCAGAGCATTTATGAAAAATTTCAGTGAGCAACTGAGCAAACCTGTTAATTCTGAGTGTATCTGGATGCAGCATTTTTATGTAAGACTGAATGAAACAACATACAAATGACACCACTTCTCTACAGGGAAGATTACAAGATAAGAAATTGTAAAGATAGCAACGCAGGCCTATGATGTCAATAAAGAAAGGGGGGAAGTAATGTTGTGGAATGCTCCAGCCTGATATCAAATAAAAAGAAGAGCATATTTTAAGTAGCAATTCCCTGTCTTCTGGACAAGCCTCTCATCTTCCCTTATAAGTATTTTAAAACACATTTTCTCTGACAGGCACATCTAACTAGAAGCCTAAGACAATCTGATTTCCAGCCTCAGAGCTCTTATAAATGCTGGTGCTGAACAGTAGCTGCTGCCTATTTTCTAATTTGCAGACTGAACACATTTGTTTTTCTGGTCAGAGGAAGGAATCAAGTGACACTGACATTTACAGAAAAACTCAGTTGTGGAGGCTAGCATTTATGTTTGGCTCCACATCTGGCACTGCAGTCTGTCAATCCACAGGTCATTGTATCTACAAGGTCATTTATCTGTGCATGGCATTCTTCTAAATTCAGGTTTTGAGAATATATATATTTTTTCCCCTGTTCATGTTCTTTCTCAAATTTAAATAACAATGCACTACCATAAACTTTTTTAGTGGCTTGGATCCACACTCAACAAAAAGACTAATCAACTTCAAACTGTCAGCCTGGAACAGCTGGAGTTGAATGCACTGGGAGAGAAGGTAAAGCAGCAATCTTTTGGTACACATTAAAATATGTAAAAAGAATAATTTGGAAATTGTGTTAAAAGAACTACCTAAGGAAAACTGAAAGTCTGGAATCCAGCTGAAGTTCACTTTAGTTCTACTTTTTGAAGTAAATTAAATTATCTCTTTCTAAAAAGAGATAATAAATAATTTTGATGCTTAATAAATTGTTTGGATTTAAAAAAAATTCCTTCCGTTTCAGCCTAAAATAACTAAAACAAACAAACATAAGTATTAGAGATAAAGCACAATGAAGTTTTTTCTCACAGCAATCCCAAAATGAATTTGTTAAAAAAGTGTTAAGAATAAACTACTGAGAGAGAGAAAGTTGAAGCACCAGATGATTAGATGTTTCCAAAGAGGAACTGAGTTTCACTAACAGGATTTCACATGATCAGGTAGTTTTTTACCACAGCTTTAAGCCATCCTGGAAAAGCCTCTTCCATCTGAGGGAGAAGGTTCAGTTAGGAAATAACTAGTTTGAAAGAATATATATGAACTGAGTGCCATTTCTAGCTAAACATCTTCTGTAGTGGACAAATGCACGGCTACCTTTAAAATTTATCTGAGTTTTTCTCACTGACTGCACTAAAGCTCAGACAAACAAAAATACAAGTTATGCATTTAACCACGAGCTTATTTTAACAGATTTCCATCCAAAGCAACTACACTTTATGAAAGTGTCACTCATTCCCTAAGGCTCTTCTGCAATTATTTGTCCTTGGTTTATGTGGCAAATAGATTATGTGTCTGACTAGGAAACTGGAATTACTACTAGACAAGTTTCTAAAAGGCTTTGAGAAGCAGAGCAAAACCAACAATTTTTCTTTAATGTTAGAAAAAGATAGGGATTGAAAATGTGCAGCATGGATTAAGACYTAAACAGTGGATATTTTTAGAATAATTTTCTAATTTAATAAAATTTTACTGAGTTTGTATATATGATTATATTTCTTATCAGAGAATTTAAGGAGTGAAAAGGCACTAAATGAAAATAAMATTTTCTATTCCAAATTCAAATCTAGAGTAAAATCCAGTTGCAGCAGATTTCAAAAGCATGGATCATTGTAATCTTCTGAAGAAAACACTAAAATACTAGTAAATAAATTTGGAGACAAGGGTGTTGTTAATTTAAAAATATTTAGAAAAAACCCAACAAAATGGAAAGCTGACAGTGTACGTGTCAGTATGAAACTGTGTGTATAAGTGTGTCTGTGTGTGTGTCTGCAGTGGAGCACTGAAAAGTCTGCTTTTAGTGTCCTTTTTTGCAGAATTGTCCTCAGGGGCATTAAGCTTAATTTCTTAAAGCCTGATCTTGGACAGTGTYTACATTTAAATGCCTAAGTGAGAGTTTGCATTTGTGTGTTCCCAGACTTAAATAAAACCAAGAGGAGTCATCTGAAACAACTTTTTGAAAGACCTCTAATAAAGTAGGGTGCTGAATACAGATATTGTGATATCATCAGTTCACATAGACTTTGGAATGTTTTGATCTTTTCCAGATCCTAGATCCTGCTGGTTTAATATCTACTTATGTACCTCTACCAAATTGAGGCATCTCATTTGCTTCCCACCAAATAAAGTTCTGTTCTTTCTAATTGTATCAGGGTCCACAATTTTATTAAATCATGTAACAAAAACACTTGAGACATTTTATTAACAATTTATTAATAAAGAAAGCATAGACATTTGAACAGCTCCAACTGTTTACTCCAGTGACTAAATTAATGCTTGATTTCAGCTTAATTTGCAGTTCCATCAAACGCTGCATGATACTGCCTTTCTCTGCATGTTTACATTTTAGTTTAATTTGTTCATTTCCTAAAACATAGCTTCTCTTTCATTTAGAAAGTAGCAAAAAAACCAATAAGTTTCTCTTTCAAGTTAAGAAGTCTATTAAAGAGGMATAGCTGAAATAACAATGTTCTATTTCTCCCTGTGGCTAAATAATGCAATAACAAGAAAAAACTGCAAGCTAAATTATTTCAAAGGGATTTTTAAGGTAAAACACAAACATATCCTTTAAAAAAGAATGTAATCCTGACAGCATGATTTGATTTGGAATCAACAATAACATCATATTTAATATATCAAGGTGTAGACCCTTAATGATTTATAACTTGCATGGGAGTTTTTCATGTAAATATGCTTATGAATCAATGCTGGTTTCTTTTTAAGCTTATGTTAAGAATTCTAATAATTCCTAAAAATACAATTCTACTACTTGGAGATTATCACATAGTTTGTGTCTTTATTTGATGCAGGCTTACACAGAAAAGTAATGCAGATAGCATAGTTTAGACTGAACACAAGTACTGTAATCTTTCTCACACACTATTTAAGGAAGAAAAGGTSAAGCTGAATTAATTAAAAGAGTTCTGATCTCCTTAATAAGAAATCTTTTCCAGTATCTTCTTCATGCTAAGGCTTGCCATCCTAAGGCAATCTGAAAATGTTTTGTCACAAAAAGCCAGGGCGGATTAAGAAAAAAAAAAAATCAACACATTATTTCCCCTATTAGTTTGGGGCGAAAAACTGCTTAGTGGTTTCAAGCTCTCCACACATCCAGTCAGACTCAAAGATTTCTRGAAGTAAGTCCCTACAGTGCTGGCTGACTCTTAGTAGCCAATGGTTAAATGATTAAATACTGTTTGCTGAAGTATTGCAGACATCAGATCCTGAGGTGCCTCAGCATGATGCATTTCCTCTGAAGGATAAACAGATATTTAGTGATTTAGTGGAAAATTTGTGGCTTCTTGTAGTCCTTAGTCTTTAGTACTGTTTCTTTCCCAGCACTATCTTAGTTTTAAAGCATGACAGGTCTGTGAGCTACAATGATATTAATTCCCAATTTTGGTCTGTGGGGTTGATTATATTTTATATCTTTCTTGCTCATAATTTGCCAAATCTATGGTTTGCTGCAGCCTCACAAGCAGTAGAGGCCGTGGTATTACACATCTAGCTGTAATCCAGAATGAGTTTATCCTGCAGAGTTTAAAGTCAGTTTTTGCATTTTGACCAACAACTTCATCATACTTTGTTATACTGTGGTGGAAGCCTTCCTTCTGACACAGAAATGGATCCTTAATTTTAATTCCATGAAACCTGAATTTTCCAATAAAGAATATCTCACTATTATTGCCTAGAAGAAAAAAAAAAAAAAAAAAAAAAGACCAATGCAGCAGAGTCCTGCTTTGCTAGAATGGAATGTTGCACAACAGCATATAACTCCCAGATCATAAAACTTGTTTTAAACATCTTTATTGTTTGTTTGTTTAGGAAAAAGTCTTTTCATTTAGAGAAAAGTGACATTTTTTTTTAAAGCACTCTTATTCACATGCTTGGTTTTCTCAGTATAAACTGATGAGAAGATGTATGAAAAATGTCTATTTAGCAGCAGGGCTTCAGAATTTCAGTTATACAGAATATTGCCAAATCTAGTCATGACTGCTCTGTGTAGTTGGCACCACATTCAACATTTATTCTCCACCTGCTCTGACTGCATTCATTACTTACAGAAATCTACACAAAGAACATGTGAAGAATCTGAGATGGAAAACCAGAAAAATAATTCCRTTTAGTTTTTATCTGACCCTGGAAACAAATGATGCAAAGATTTATAGATYTGCTTTTGTGCATGTGTACTATATGCTTGAGCCCATTCAGGGCTCAATTGTAATATTTAATGTATGCATTTTGTCACAATGTACACAAATTTCCAATTTTTAAAATTACACAGCAAAATCAAAAGCTTTCATCTTGTTCCTAAAACACGTTGAAAGGGTTTGTGCCAAGTTAAGATCAAAAGCCTGTTGAGACTATTTTTTATTTTTACTTGTGTCTCAGCTTTTGAAAAGCAAGTAGTTCCTGATTTTTTTTAATCCTTTTTTATTGGCAGCTGGTAAAACAGCCAGGCTGCTAGAAAAGGAAACAAGCTCTTCCTATGACCCTCTGGGGTGCAGTAAAAGGTCTTGGYTTAGCTCTTCTTTAAAACTCTCCTGTGTGAGAATGCAAAGAGATGTCCTAGAAATGTTCTGAGCCAGCATGACTTCAGTTAGTTAAGMGAAAACAATACATATGTATGAACATCAGAATATTTAAAAGCTACCATGCTGGGTCACCTCAGAGATACTTTTTAGTCAAGCACGCTGTTCCAGAAAGGGTTTTTTATGAAAAGTGSATAAAAAACCCCCCAAACTGTGATCACTATTCTAAATCCCATCAGTTGCTTGTTGAAGGACTGGAGATTGGTGATGTAGGTATGTTTACTACCAGCAGTACTGAATCACAAAGCATCACATTACATTTGCACTCTCACATGCCCTGAAACAAGTACCAGATGAGGATATTCCTTAATCATAGGGCTATGAGGCAGTCTTGAACTGATAAAACATCCTGATGTTGTTTAAAATCAATATTGAAAGATATATATAACTTTTTTAATTTTTCATTTTTAGATGCAACAACTRTRTTCAGTTAATGCATATTTCTGATTWTATTACACAAATTATTATGCATTCTTTAGAAAACAGCTGTGATAAGATGCAGTTAAACTAATAAAAGATGTGTGAATCTCCAGTAATCAGAACATGAAATACATAAGAAWGAATGCACAGGAATGGAAGATTGATATTTCTCTTTGCAGAGTCACTACTTGAACATCTTTGCCTGTTTTGCTTTCTTTTTTTTAAATAGGAAAAGTTATTTTTAAAAAAATATTTATAATGTTGCTATTGATTATTGAGGGAGAGAAAAGCCTCTCCCTCAAACAAAGGTCAGGAGCAGTCCTGCCCCCGGTAATCGGAGCCTAGTGGTGACCACGCCCCCCTCACATTGTACACTATAAAACCGGCCAGCTCCGGCCGGTCTAGGTTCTTGGATCATGCTGTATCTGAGGAGGCCACATGTGCTTGTGTTCCCCTTAATAAATGCAACCTCAGATCTTCATCCAAGATCCCGTCTCGTCATTCCATAGCCAGCTGATAGAAAAGGTGAGCCCAGGGCTGCTCAGAACTTGCATCCCAACCCGCTGACAACAGATTATTACATGGTTTGTTTTTCATTTGACCATTTGAGGATAGAGTTTCCACTGGTTTTATATCCCAAGAAAGAGAGCTTTAAAGTTCTTTACGGATTGCAGCCTTAATTGTGTTGCATAGTTGCTGCATTAGGAGAACCTAAAATTCTTATCCTATTTCTGTTTCACAGGTATAAGATAAGGCACAGAAAGCTTTTAAGTGCCCAGAAGATCAATGAAATATTTTGCTCTACACTACAAATAAACAGAYATTATCTCCAGTTTATTTGTCAGAGCAGAACAGATTGGGCTGTTCTGTCACAAAGTTTGTCCCTGATCAGCTCAGGYTCAGGTTGCATTGACTCAGTTACGTGTGAATTTATGTGAATCATGAGTAGGGCCAGACATTTAAACATGTTTATCATTGTATTGTAATCTCAGTGTTTCACTATGCATAATATATCAAGATATGGACTTCTTGGTTTTAGTGCAATATTATTTTAATGCAAAAGTAAAATTTTTCAGACTTCATGAAGAGCCATGTCCATGCACACACAAACTTTGGATGGAAAACTAAACTTGTTATAGTWATAATCAGTGTTGTTATGGATGAGTAAATAAAGAACTATTGAATCCTTAAAGACACAAAGCCATTTGTGATGGGTTTTTTGGGGAGGGAGAATGTATTACTCTATTTTGTTGAAACTATCACATGATAGTTTTACAGAGCAATTACAATACAACACAAGCAGTTGTTGATGAGAGCGCAACAATGAAGCATCATTTCTTTCACGTTTTGAAATGAGAACTCTTTTTTGCCATTCCATTTGCATTTCATGTGCATAATACATCTAAAGGAATCTGAATTTACAAYACACATTTATCACAAACTAAAAAAGATGAGCTAATGTCTATGCTTTACATTTTATGCTCACTAAATATGTAAAGCAATAATCATACTCTCCACACGGAGTTGGATTATGAGTCAGTAGCTAATTCAAGGACTAACTATTGTTTATCARTACCTGCACAAGAAACGAAAACCTTAAATTTCATGTTCTTGGTCTCTGTTTTATAATTTTCTGTTCCTTTGGAAACATTCATTCTTTAATTCCCTTTATAATCAAAATATACTTTTCCCTTTGCATTTTCCAAAGGGAGGCAGAAATATAACAGATTACAGAAAAGAAACACACAGCTGCTAACCTCAATTCCTGACATAGACTTCCCTATAATTTATTTCATGACAGTTTACTTCACAGCAATTTACTTCATGAGAGACATCCATTGCTAAAGATRTTTCTATTTAAGACAAATGGTATTTTTCATCTTCTCTGAAACCATATACTTCATTGTTTTCTTTGTGTGTTTTCTTCTTCTTGTTTCACTTCTTGCAGAACCTGGATGACATGTCCATTAGCTACCCAATTCTATATTAAATCTGAAATACAACCCCTATTMATAATTTTGGGGCTTCAGTAATATGCAATGAAATGTCAGAAATTATGACATGACATTTAAGAATGTTCTTTTTCCTTACAGCTGTCTAGGTTTAAATAAAAAAARGAAAGTTTATTACTTTCAGCCTCACTGATGCAATCTGTATTTGCATGACTGTGCATGGGGATGTGGTGCTCTTCCTGCAACACCCCAAAGAATTCCTGCAGTTCAGATGTTTTCACAATTTGCTCCTCTAGATCTCTTCCTTGCAATTTTATGAGTACTTACTAAATGGAGGAAAAACACTAAGAGAGGTGTTTAGTATTGATAATGTACTTAGCTTATTTAAAGCTCATTTCAACTCATATGTGAAGGCTGTTAAAAGGCATTTGTCATTGCATTTACAAACACAAGGGTATTAGAGATCTTAAGTGAAGAATTTCACCACCACTTTGCAGAGGACCTCTGCCTYCTCCTTGTCAGGGCCCTGGGGGGCCCTTAATGGCTTTGTGGTCCTTGTATCTTCCCCCTCCCCTAGGCAAGGCCAGGGGCCAATTCCAACCCCCTGGGGCTGTCAGTCCCTGCCCTGGTGGCCCCACAGCAAGGAGTCTTCAGCTCCCTATACCCTGGTCTGCCCATCTGTGGGCACACCAAACCAGGCCCACCCACACAGGGTGACAGCTCCACCCGGGGGTTTGGTCTGTCCCTGTCCCCAGGCAGTGCAGGCTGGGGCTGCCCCGATGTCCCTGGCTGAGATGCAGGATGGGCCCTGGCAGCTGAGCCCTGCCCTGCCCAATGCCATGGGGRCCATGTCCTGCTGCCACTGCCCAGGGAGCAGCAGGCCTGCCTGGCACCATGGCACTGCCCCTGTCGTGGGGTTTCCTGTGGAGCACCTGGACACCATTTCCTATTGGCTCACTGGGTCAGAGCCYGGTGCTGTGATAACATCAGGGTCCTGGCTTCAATCCCTCCATGGGCTGTTCTCTTAACAGTTGGACTTGATCCTTCTGGGTCCCATCTAACCCAGAATCTGCGACTGTGTATAACATAGCATCACCATGCTGTCTGGGGACTGATATAAACCTGACCAAAGCACCATCACAGCACCAATCTGCCATGTGATTTTGACTCTCCTRGTGTAATGCAATGCTTTCCATATGCATTAGTAGCACCAGGCTGCATGCTCTGTCTGGTTGTTCCAGAGGAACCTTAAACTGGCRTACCTGTTGTGTAAACATCCTTTTAAATTTCATTCCTTTTCTTTTTTTCAYGCAATTTGCAGTCAACTCTTCTGTAGAAATTATTTCAAGTGATTTAAAAAGTGACTCTTGGGTTCATAAATAACTATCTGAATGAGTGGCTGGGTTTTCTGTGAATTAAGTGCCCAATCCACCTATGAGAATTTTCACATACATTAAAAGAATTACTTAATGGTATATGCATCTTCATTTTCTTTATAAATAAACAACTTTGAGAGTTTCCTTTTGAAAGGCTTTCTGCCTATTCCCTATCCCCTTGATAATTGTTTTACCATCATGTCTCTTTTTGTCTTGTCTGTAGGAATTTGATTCAGTTCCTCCCACAAAATGCCTAATGACTTTTGGAATGGCTSTTGGTATCACACTTGGCCTTCAGCTGCAGGTTCAGACAGGGCTATATCTATCAAAGTTCCTTTGTTATCAGCCAAAGCTGATGGATCAAATGACCTAAAATGCTCCAGATTACAGCAGCTGGCCAGAGAAAGACAACTAAATAAATTCAGGCTACTCTATCTTATTATATCTTTTCTTCCTTTTTCTTTGCTTCTATTAAGACTCTCTCTACTGAAAGCACATTTTGTGATTAAGATAATTAACTATACACCTTTACACATGAGCAAGATTTGGAATCCCATTAGAGATAATGAAGCCGTGGATCTTTCAAAGCAATTCAGCTGATTGGCTGCTAAAGATATCTCGCCTTTGCCATTTGATGTAATTTACGTGTTTTGAAACTGTCTGTGACATCTCTTYGATGTTTTATTCAACAATCACAAGCTTGTAATATCAAGTAATACATAAGAGCATTTTACTTTATTGGCAAATATAAGAATCAGAATAACCAGACACTATACTTTAACCCAGATGATGAGTATTTGTGTTTTCCTGACACCAACAGCCTGGCCTGCTCTGCACTACTCTAACTGGGTAGATTCTTGCAGTGTTTTTCAGACTTCAGATACGATATTGTTTCTTCATGTGCTTATTTTGTCTCTGAGTTTTTGCCTCCAGAAAACAATATCAGCAATATCCAATACACTTTGTTTAATTTTTTATTTGTCATGAAGGAACTCAAGGAGAATATATTTACATTTATATTTCAGTTTCTTCCCAGAGAAGTTCTTAGCCTGCCACACTTTTCCTTCTGTTTGACACAATATCAGTTGTGCTTATTTTACATTCTGTCATGTTTAACTCTTTGTRTAATAGTATGCCATGCATGGTACTAGAGTATCTGATTGTCTCTTCAGCTCTTGGTCTAACTAGGGGAGAGGTAAGAAAGAAAGAGAATAAATGCAAGACTTGACAAACTCATTGGAGCAAGGCACAATCCGTATATACAAAATGACTGCAGGCTCAAAGAAATAGTTGTTTCTCTTACAGACCTCCATTTTAAGTAAGTCCTGTCTCATATCTGTCAGCCAGCTGCATATCTTGCACACTGTAGTATCTGCAGTGGCAATAAACCCCTGTGTTTAAAACTGGTTCTTACCTCAGGCGTCTGTTCTAGGGAGAACTGAATAACAAGTACTTTGAATCATGATGTGAATCCCACCACTGGTGTTTATTCCTAAGAWTTGCATCTGATGATAGTGGTTAGTGATAGAATATTAGTAGCTAGAAATTCTGAGCATGCAAGAATCTGTTTGTTTTCAGACAAAGTAAATTAAAAAAACATGAGATAATACCTTGTCACCCTCCAATATTGCCTGACTGAAAAGTTCAGGAAAGTTCTGACTGAATTTGAAGGATTTCTCCTGGAGTCCCTGAGCTGACAATCATACAGACAGCATCTTAGTTCTGTCTAAGCAGAGCAGCTAAGACATCTAAACACAGCAAGGGAGCAATAGGGCACAAGTAGGTAATAGCAGAACTAATACCAGGTACTCAGTTCTTCCTTATTTTTCWTCCTTACTATGTAATGGTCAAAATACTATTTTCAAAGTAAGAAATCCTAAGCAGGAAGAAGTTACCTGAAACTATGCAGAAAATGATGCATCTAGTAGCACCAAAAATCTTTAGTGAGCTAGTTTTATTTTTTTTATAGTACTTGTCACCATGGCAGCCAAATGTCTGTAAGAGAAAGTGGCATGTGTTGGATGTGTTAGATAATGGATCCTCACAAACTGCAGCTACCAAAAAAAAAGAAAAAAAGGGAGCTTCTAGATATCTGTTTGAGGCTCTTATGTAAAACACTCCCCTCTGAACTGGCCTGTAGAAATGAAGATGAAATAACATAAATTTCAAGATACTCAACAAGAAGGAAAAAAGAATACTGCCATGTTTTGGCAAAGTAATTTGTAACTGCAGCTAAAATCAGCCAGATATAACTATTTCAGCCTCTGCCAAATAATTTCATAACTAGCAGCTGAACCTCAAAAATTAGTTCATAGATCATTTYTTATTCTGCATTTGAATCACACTAYCAATTTCACATGTATTTGAAAACTAAAATGATTTTAAGCAATTCTTATCTTACAAACTCCAAAGTTTTTCTCTGGAAAGCTGATKTTAAAATTTTTCTATAATAGCCTCACTGTAGAAACAATTAATTTGGACAGATAATGAAAAACTGTTGGTTTCTAGCCATGCTCCAAATTCTTCAGCAAGAACAAAAGATAAAGAGRCTCTGTGCAAGTGTCCTCCAGCTCTCAAAGGAGCCCTTGCCTCACTAACCYAGGGCCAGACACCCCAACCCCACTACAGGCCCTCAGGTCTAAARGAGGCTGTAACAGTGTAGGGCAGGTTAGCATAGCACAGGTATGAACTACAATACACGTTTTTTTGGTTACCCAGGATGYTAGCCTGTAACTAAAGCTAGAGATTAAAGTAATGTTTACAAGTACCTGTTACAGACTCCAATAGACAAGTGGTCTCATAAATACCCTGCAAAATAAATATCCTAGCTATTAAACTGATAGTAGCAGGTATAACTTCTTMTGAGAAATTGAAATCTGGAAACAAAATTGGATTTTTAATACTTGGACGAGCAGAAGTGGGAAATAGCAGAAAGTTAACTGGCAATTTGAGAGGAAAATGAATAGGTTAACTACCATTAGMAGCTAATATAGTCGAAGTACATATCTACCCCTGCTCTTTTTTTTTTTTTTTTGGCTGAAATAGGCACACTGAGRTAAAAGTAAAAAGGAATGTTTTTATCTAATAGAAACCCTTACCCTCCCCCCYGCTGCACTATATTTTATCAGTGTGGAGAATTCATTCTTCCTTTCAGGTCWGTATTTTTGTCCCAGTATATCCCCATTGTAGAATAAGTAGAGAAGTATTTTGTGCCCAAATCCACCAGAATATGATGGGTGTTTGTGATTGTCAGGTAAATTACATTGCAGAAAATATTTGATCACATACTTCTTAGAGCAGAGTTGATTTGCATTGTCCTAGAATGAAATATATGCATAGGGAATTCATGTCTTTGCATAGAACCCAGTGTAGTCATGCCTATTACATCWTTGCAATCTAATTTCTACCAGCCTTTGTATTTCAGGAATTGTGCACTCTGTTTTTGTCTGCATAATAACCAAAGGATAATGAATGAATCCAAGACACACTTCAGTAAAGTGAGAAGCTGTAAATGGAATAGCTTCAATGATGGTAGGGAGTTTTKCTCAGTTTTTCAAATAAAAACTACATAGCTATTTGTCTCAAGGGCAGCTCCTTAGGGAATAATAGTGGAATCCAGAAATTTTTTGTGGGCTGAGAGATGCCTATAATAGTGTTCTAACTATATCAACCAGTCAGGAGAAACTTAAACTATGAAAGCCAAAAATATTTACTTCATTAATTGATATATTTTATCCTATATCTTGTTTCCAGACAGTTTTTTCACTTTCTTTCAATTCAGACGTATCCATTTATCCTTCTTTCCTCCATTGTTGTCTTTTCCAATGAGGCTTTTTTTATAATGAATTAGTATTAAGATGAGAAGGTGGCTTGTCTGGAGTTTCTGAAACAGAGACTAGTCCTGTAGCAATGTATTTGCATGATGGGTCATTCTGTGTACCAGCCAAACTCCTTGTAATCTTATCAGATCACCTGTAGTCCTATTATTCAAACCCTCAGGAATTYACCAAGGCCACCGAGGCAAAAGCAGGACTAAAATAAGAATGAAGAGCCTGAGAAACTGAGCATCAAGAATGCAAACCTCAGATAAAAGTGAGCTCGGTGTGATGATGGACTCTGACCAATTAGGTGCCCTAAGGGGTGCGTGCCAGCCTTGTAGACACAGTGGAGGCTCCAATCAAATAATGTGTGATTACGTGAATATGCATGCTAGAGTCTATAACTGTTGCATATTGTAAACAATAAGGTAGCTTCTGCATAACCACATTAGTTTGCTATACAGAGGTCCTTTTCTCCTGCCCTAGTCCAAGCTCAGACTATAAATCTGTGCTACAATCTGCTGCAAAACTGTAGCTGAAGTTTGTAACACRGAGTGAACCAAAAAAGGGCTCTTTTCTTGTGCTGGTTTTGGCCAGGGTGTAGTTGGCTTTCTTCACGGTGGCTGGTATGGGGCTGTGTTTTGGATTTTTACTGAACATCAGGTAGATATTACCTTTTTGTTAATTGCTGAAGAGGACATCTTTTTGTTATTGCTGAACAGGACTTACACAGAGCCAAGGTCTTTTCTGTTTTTTGTACTGCCAGGCTGGCAAGGAAATTGGGGATGCTTGGAAGGCTTAAAGAGACACAGCTGGGACAGGTGACTCAACCTGATCCGAGGGATATTCCATATGGCATCAGAGTCAGAATATAAAGTGGAAGGAAGGAGGAAGGAGGGACATTTGAAGTGATGGCATTTGTGTTTCCAAGTCACGGTCACCTGTGACAGGGCACTGCTCTGTTGCAGATGGTTGAACACTGGCCTGCCCATGGGAAGAGATGAATGAATTTCTTGTTTTGCTTTACCTTTTAAAGTGTCTTTATCTCAACCCATGAGTTCTCTGCCTTCTACCCTTTTGATTCTCAGTGTTGCTGGTGGGGGAGTGGGTGGGGGGCTGTGAAGGGCTTGGCTGCTGGCTGGGGTTAAACCCCAACAGTACAAAAGAAGAAAATTGAACCAAAATGGGTTTAAATACCTGAATATGACTGCCAATGTAACACTTAAATGTTATCAAAATTCTTAGCCACAATCGATTTTGGAAGCATTTTTGTATTTGTTAGGCTTCTAACACTAAAAAAACTTAAACTATGTCTCTGGGATAGGTGCGTGAAGTTACGTCCATACCAGCATCAAACAATTCAGAGAGAACAGAGTGGTCACTGCTCTTCCACCTTGCATCTTTGTAACATTKAACCAGGTGTGTGCTGACTATCTAACCTGCAGCTAGAAGGAGAGGAGCCATGCAATATCTAATATTGGTATAAATACAGTGCTTGATGTATTTATAATTCTTCTGCCACCTGACTTATCACGCAATCGTAGGTTTAGTTCCTGGTCACCTATGCAARAGAAGAAGACATTAACAACCCTGCCAGTTCTGATACACTGTGTTGTTTGCATACAAACTTGAAGTATTCAGCAGTGTGTGCTCTGAGCTGCCAGACATGAAGTCTGAAAGTCATGAACCCACAAGTGGAAAGACTACTGCCTGTTTCTCTGGAATTATCTTAAAAGATTTAAAAAGAAATTCAATTACATCATGGTAATTTCAATGAGAGTTCAATGCTGCCTCTAGAGGTATCCTTCTATATGTTATCTGTTAAAYTTTTCACCTTGCTCATGGGATTTAGCAACCTAAATTCTTCTAGAGGATTAGTGTTTACCCTTTTTGTGCTTACCAATGAGAGGTGATATTGCAGCAATGTAAATTGTGTGCACTTATGAAGGTATTAARAAATTAGTTTAATATTTAATTTATATTTTTATTGTTGGTTCTAGGGTTTTGATTTTTTGCTTATTGATTCAATAAACACAACTTCTGTGGCTGAGCCAGTGGTATAAATGATATTTATTCCAATACTTATAGAAAAGGAAATAAAATCAAATCATATTTAATTCGAGCCAAGATAAATTCACTCATATTCATATCTAATTAAAGTGTTATGTTTGTATTGCCAGACAAAAAATATCTAGTCCTAAAACAAGAGAGAACTGACRTCATAGCTGGTATATTTCCAACAATGGAACAATTATGCAAGAGAAAGCATTTAGAAGAACTGATGTTTTCTATGACTYGCTGCACCAATGAAGCATATTCAAAAAATACAAGTCATAGTGCCTTAGTTRTTTTTATTTTACACTTTACATTCTATTCTTGTATACAAGCTGTCATATCTGCTCTTTTAATGTGATACCAACTATTTTCATATWTTTTTAACTAATATTTTTGAAGTTATACCTCCAGGACTAAATCAAAATAATATTTTCTATGGGTCTGGAGTTCATCTCAAAAATGCAAMAGAAAACTTTATTTTATGAGGCCAGTTTAAAGCATTTTAATCATTACAGGCATTACTTTTTTAAGCAACTGTCTGAGTTTATAAGCATCACTGTATAGGATCTTCCTCATTATCTCCTGTTCCTCTGTGATTATCAGGTCTTCATAAAAGTTTATTAACTGCAGTGAATTAAAGAAAAAGGAAATGCTAGAGAAGGAGAAAGCCAGTGCTGTAGTAACACCTTAATAACTATATTTCTATGTCCCAGTGAAAACAGTCACAAACAACAGGAACTTTTTTTTTCCTCCTTTTAATTTTTGTAGTGGTTTAGAAATTCTATTTTGACATCAAGTAGACAAAGGACAGGTAAGCAAAATTTAAGCTATCTATGTAAAAGCACAATTTTACAAAGAAAAATTGAAATAAAAAAAGACGTCCTTTAAAACAGAACTTTTTGTAAAAACTTGGCTAGATGTATTGCTTAGGCCAAAAATGGGTTTCTTATAATGAAATCACCCTTTCTATTTCTTCCTTCTCAAAAAGTGATGTTTCATCCCATGTTTATTTATTGCATGAGGTCTATGCAATTCTGATTTCTCTTAACCAAAAAATAAATCTTACAACAGCCATGTGGATAAAGGCAAATTAAGAGTCTCTGAATCCTGGTAACAGCAAGATGGGTTTAATTTATGCCAACCTGATTCAGAGTTGCCAAGGGTTTTACAAGGTCTATCTTTCTGACCCTTCTATTATCCTGTACTTTAAAAACATTTCCTTTTTTTTTGTGCAGCTCTTGTACATTTTTTTCTGTGAACAAAATAGTGCTGGGGATGCATGATGATKAATTTACCRAACTGTCACATCTGGTCACATGTGRTTCAAGATACCGTTCATAAAAGAGCAATWCATTAGTTCAGAAGAAATTGCTCAAACTTTATGATAATGGAGATGAACTTATGGAAGAGCAGAAGAGTGTGGAGGGACTTTAATTCCATCTGTTGTAGCATTGTCTGAAGTGAGAAGTCCTTTATCAGCCTGAATCTTCTTGCTGAAAAAATGTTTTCTGACATAGGATTCAAAATTTCACTCTGGTGATATTCAAAGCACTTTAATTGTTTTGGTTCAGTACATACAGAAGATGGCAACCTATTAGACCCAACAGTAATTTGTTTAATATGTATCCTGGCATGTATTTTTTTGTTGTTGTTGTTGAATAGTCTGCTACAATGCCAAGTATTGAAAATTACCTACTCTGTTTCCCACTTCTTTCTTAAGCTGAAAAATTAATGATGGCATGTCAAAAAAATCAATTTTTGGAGCATCTTCCTCTACTCCCAGTTCATTTCTCTGTCATGTATGTGTTTTCTCTGGTTGCCATCAAAACTCCCAATAAAAAAGATGCYTAGTGTTTATCATTTGTGACAGAAKATACAAAACAAAACCAGATTCCTGAACTAATTCTGACTGCAAATATCTTGSGTATTTGGGTGGTGAATTGCCAGGAGGAATAGGTTGTATGATCTTGGCATTTGTTGAGCAACTGATATTTGTCTGAAATTTCAAGTAACAGAGTATATATATAAGCTTCYTGACAAGGCTGCTCTTCAGTGACAAGTTTTTCAGTGACAATTTCAGACACTTCATGAAAACTGGAATTATGTTTTCATGAGTCAGTAAGATTGAAGAATCACTTTACTGGGGCAGTGCTCATTCCAAGCTTTAGTTCCTGGTCTTTGGCTCAAACACTTTAGGAAACCTTTTAATGAAGGCTGTTAATTAACAGGGCAACTTGTATTTCTGTCTGGTTCCTATTGTAATTTTGGGGGATTTATTCATGTAGTATTAAATTGCTTACTGTAAGATCATATCCCAAAAATGCCATGAAAGCTATCTCAAGAAAATCCTCTGTTGGGTGACAACCCCTGCCAGGATTATCAGTTATTTTACTTCACACCCACCAATTTTTACAGAACAAATTTTTAATAAGGTTTTGCTTAAATGAGCTCAAACAGTTGAAGCATCAACTTGCTTCATATAGTCCACTCAGTAAATATGTCTGAACTTAATTATAACTTAATTTATCCATGACTTAATGAGATTGARCCAAGTAATCAGTGATTTAGTGAAGAAGTTGAATTGATATGTTTATGAAATARAAGAATCTAAGGTAACCCTTTGATTTCCCAGCTGAAAATTATGCCAGAAATTTTGGCCAGCATTTTTAATAGCAATTTCTAAAACTGAAGAACTATCATGACTACTGAGATGTTCAGTTAGAAGATTATGGCATATAGATTCTATTCCCAGCTCTGACATTGAGTTTCTTGATGATTTTAAAGAAGATAGTTGAGTGTCAAATTTTCAAGATACTCTAATTGTTTTGTACTAAGTTAAAATTTATATGCTTTCTATTATTTTCAGAAAATTACAGTGATTTCCTTAAGTGTTTTGAGGGTGTAAGACAAATCAACTTCAACAGACATGCCTGTGGTTTTTTGAGGAATAGCTGTACACTACCCTCAATAACAATTTCTCTGACTGACCAGACAGTAAATTTGGTAGCATGACTCAAGKTTCAGCTAGAGACCAATGTCTGGAGTGAAAAGGATTTTGTGAGAAAAAACAGCCAGGAATGTCCTGTGGCATTTGACAGGTTGGCACACTGCCATGGTACAGTGTAGGCTGCCTACAATGGGCTTTTCTGGAAGCAGTAATGCAGGCTGTCTCTGAAGTCCTTGTGTTTTCACAAGGCAGAAAGACTGGAAATCTGTTACCCATCTCACAGGTACTAAGACTGTATGGGCAAGGAGACTGAGATTGGAGACCTGTTAAATTCAAAATCACTGTCCTCAGTATTTGCAGTCCATTTCATGTCTTGCTTTTCTTAGTCATCAAATAAGAGTTATTCTGAACTCAGGAGGACATAAAGAGCTTAAATGTATTAAACCTCTTACAAGTATTAATAAGCTTGTTTTCACTCTTGTACATACTCAGKTTTTTTTGGCATGAATTTTGCATCAATTATTTGATTTGTTCATACAAATGTACACAAATTTTATGTATTTTGTGTATTTGTTACATATATATCTCCCAAAACAGGTCAGACAGCCATGTATGACTTAGTTCTGTGATGTTAACAATGTAAAGTTAGTTTTCCTTGAGAAGACAAGCAAGCTGTAGTTGCTGATAGGACTAATACATTGCCTTCTCTTGCACTGTCCACCATGTTTGTGGAAAAAATGCAGGATGCTCCATTTGTTTATGCAGATAAAATCAGATCATTCATTTTAAAATTCCCTGACTCAAGAAAAGCATTGTATGTCATCCTTTTTTCATCTTCATACATCACTATAGAAAAAGTAGACTTCTTCAGAAAATTAACATTATTTATGACAATGACCATGCCTGTATTGTTCTATTATACCTGTTCAAGKCCATATTTCTCATCTCATCAGTAATCATTCCATTTCCTCTGGGAAACACACMCTACCACTGTACAGTGATTGTATATTATTTTTCTACCAAGCAATGTGTGAAAACTAATGCCTCAAGACAATAAAATCATATTTCCTCAAAGTGAGTGCATGTATATGAGAAACAGGGCAGAAACAGWTGGAGTGAAAACAAATGCTGTGGGCATTTTAAATACAATACAAAACCAAAATAAAATACCAAATATGTGTATGTAGCTTTTGCACTAATACTTTAGCTTGCAAATGAACAACTAATTTAGAGGGAACTGAACAGGCTACTAGAAATATGAATTCTACTTCAAGAGATGTTACAGGCAGCTTTGCCCCTTGAAGGCTGTATCACATGTCATWAAAGACTACTTGGGAAGCTGAGGTAGTTCTCATTTAGGACTTTGTTGCATTCTTCCCTCAGARGTGTGATAAAACAAGTATTGCAAGTAAAAGGAGGTTATTAAACATTGCCYTTATTCTTGATGGAGTTTCCACAACTGGATTCTCTCTGACTAACTACTCATTCTTAAATGATAGATCTTAATAAGAGTTGAAACACTGCTGACACCTGTATTTGCTCACTATGGCCTTGGAGCTCAACAGYCCAATCTCTTCCACAGATGTCTCTTCTCAACAGTCTCCTGAAATACCTGCCACTTCAGCTAGAAATGTTATTGTATACAGAGGAGGAAAGGCCCTACATGGTAATATTGTTGTGTTCCTCACACACTYTGATCCATCAGTCCTTACTTCAAAGCAGTAATGTTGCTAAAAGAGGCTCAACACTGAAGCACAAATAGCAGAGCTCTGGATTACACAAAGTGCATTTTGCATTCCTACACATTATAACCTCAGGAAGTTTATTTTATAGTTTCATTCCTAACTATAGGGGGAGCTTGTTCTAGCTTTCTAATGGAATGATTTTGTAAATGATTTTGTCTGCTTTRTATGGCTGTTTTCTCCTGGCTAAAAGTAGTCTACAGGCCTTTTTCTGTTTGTTTTTTTTTTTTTCCAAATCACAATCCCCTGCAAAAAGGCCAAACTTCTGAAGGAAAATATGTTTCTACTTAATCAGATAAGGAAGTTTGATTTAAGATGTAGTTTTTGGATAYTGATGTATAGAATACTTTCTGTACATAAAGACGTATACATACTGTTATATAATTAATATGTAGGAAAGTTCTAAAAAGTTAAAGTGAGTTAAGAATCTTGATTGAAACAGGATGGCAAAATTTGTTGTCTTTTTTTAATGSAAGAACCTTTAGAAATTTTGGTTAAGCCTCAGAAGTGTCTTCTGAAAGGTTTGTGGGGTTTTCTTTACATGAGATAAAACAGAAGGGTAATGCATTACAGAGGATTTACTTATGTCATAAGGCAATTCAGAGGAAGATAGAATAATCAAGCCTTGATATTACCTCTGCTTAATCTGAATATTTAGTAACCTAAAWTTCTGTATTTTAAAAGTACTCAGCAAATTGCATGTAGATTTATTTTTCCTCTCCCTCTTTTGAAAATTGTGCTAATGTAATTGTAAACTGTTATAGATTAATGGAGYCTGATGGAAGTGCCTGAGTATATAACCTGGTGAAAGTATCTAATCACCTACATGTAGATAAAGCAAAGGCACAGTTTGTAAAACTGGCATAAAATTTTATTGGATTTTTCACAATTAAATACGATTTATATATACAAAAAATCAGAATCAGACATTTATCAAAAAGAAGAGTTGTCCTTTTTTAATCATCTTGGTGCACAGCCTTACTGGTCTTGTAAAACCCAGAAGGGAGCACATTAACCTCTAAAAATCTGCTACAAGAATATGTTAACAATGAATTAAAATGAAAATAACTTATATYAAAAACACTAATTCCCTGAAAGAGATATTCTAAACTAATAAGAGTTGAATTAAGAAGCAATTTAAAATTTTGGTAGTTTCTTTGGTTTTTAGGTTCACCAGTACAGGAATGTATTTTTTCTCTCCTGGTGGAATTTGTTGTCTGTTTATTGGAAGGGTTCTGAAAGAGTTTAAAGAAAGTTTGGAAATATTAAATGGCAGAAGTTCACAGCATCTCATTTCCTCCCAGCCTCTAGGGGCAAGAGTAAGTTTCACATGTTCTGTTGAGTGTTTGTGTAGAGATGCTAAAATTTCTTGGTTTATGGTAGTAGATCTGTTCCTTTAGCCAGCAAGGCACGAACATTTTCTGATACTATAGTTCCACGTAATTCTGCATTCTCTGTCCTCAAG
Organism: Alauda arvensis; assembly: GCA_902810485.1. NCBI lineage: Eukaryota > Metazoa > Chordata > Aves > Passeriformes > Alaudidae > Alauda > Alauda arvensis. The sequence goes on from CADDXX010000459.1 coordinate 461,203, forward strand.
GAGGACAGCTGGAGCTTTTATAGGGAGAAGGAGGGGTGGAGGACTCATAGGATGATTACATAAAAGCAGGCAGGAAAAAACTTAAGAAAACAGTGAATTAAGTCACAGGGAACATGTGGAGAAGTGAAAAGTTTAGTAATTACTCTGAAATGTCAGAATCACTAGTGTAGATAAAGACAGACTGTTAAATGCAAGAGGTGAGAAAAAGGATTATTTATGTTAAATATACTCTCTCAGCATAAAATCTTAGCTCTGTTGCACACCAGTCCTGCTAGATTAAGATTTTAAATTAATGTAGAAAGAAAATGCCTTCCTCTTAGGTCGCTATTTTATGAGTTAATAAAATTTTTATAAATAATTGAGAAAGCAAGAGCACCATCATTTTATGGAAAATATTTGAAGTAGGAGCACCATGGCAGATGTTATCTCTAATGCAGGATGTAAAAAATGGTCAAAGGGTGGTGACAGCTGGAAGATTACACTGGGAAATCATCCCTATATGCTTTCATAGAAAAGATGCTTTGCTCTTATCTAATTTTATACTTTTCCAGGTTCTTTCATACCTTCACAAGTATTTTTGTATTTATTTTATGGGAAAGGATATATTATTGTGGAATTTATTTGGCTTCTCTAATTTACTTATCTCTACCAAAGACACGAAGATGAGAAAGGTGATTAATGAAGAAGTTTTTGGCTTTCAGTTTTTTCCTCATGCTTTGTAAAGACTGTCATGCAGCACCTACAAAATAGCAGCCCCCAAAACAAGAAAGCCTACCTGGATGTAAAACTTCACATATTCAAAAGGAATTCAGAAGTAAAACTCAGATSTGTTGTATCCAAGCCAGTGCAGAGAAAGAAACACATGGTGTAAAAAGCTGGGCAGTGAACCTGGGACCTCTGGGTTAGGGCAGACACCAGAGGAGAAGCTATGGGCAGAACTGAAACAAGGCAGGGTCTGTCCTGTGGATCTCCCAGGCAAAAAATGACCACAAACTGGAGAACACCTCAGGCTGTTTAAATCTGCAGTAGTGATGAACTCAGTATCCTCTSCAGGAAGGAGTCAGTGTCCTCTCTGAGCTTTGGTTTCTGTTGYGTGTTTGTGTCATGGAGTTCTTGATGGGGTTTTTTAACCACTTACCATTAATGATGCACTGCCTTTACACATGCCTAGTTACATATGCATTCACAGTTACTTTAAAAATGTTAAAAGCTGATGATATTTGAAAAGGAGAAGAAGGCAAAAAWGTCAAAGCTTTGCTCCAAAACTCAGCATCATGGCCCACTCTGCACCAGAGCTGCGAGACCAGTTCTTTCCACTCCATCACACCCYCTGTTCAGAGCCATCAGTGCCAACACCAGCAGAGTCCAGCAGGCAGCAGGAGGAAGCAGCGCMTGGCAGAACTGACTCCACTCATGCCAGCAGTTCTCATCTGCAACTAAAACTGCTCCCTGAGCTCCCACCTTCCCAGGAGGACAACCACCATCCTTCCTCTTTGCCTCCCAGACCGTGCTGTCGCCTTCAGAGGCTGCCGTGTTGAAGGGGAGTCACACATGATTATCCCTCTCTGTCCCCACTCTTGGTCTGCAGTGGGGGCTGCCATCCTTGAAAAGATATTTCTGCCTTATTGGCAGTCTCTTCTGAATTTGTGAGATTKAACAGTTTTGTATCTACTGATTATTTACTGCTATTTTTTGTCTGTTACAAGCCCATTTTGCTTGTTAGTAAACTTGTTAGTTACATCTACTCATATTTCATTTCTCATTATTAGTGAAAAGAATTGGATAAAAGAAAGGGAGAAAACTCATTTTAGAGTGTTCCMCTTTAAACTGTCTTAAGCCACAACCCAAATTCACGTGGGGYTTAAGGATTTCCAGAAGAGATGTTCAAGTGAAGTGAGCAATATTTTGAAGATTTTTGGCTGTTTSCTAGCTCACAAGAGATGGTCACTCAAGATAAACCCATGAGATTGTCTTGAATGTTGATTTTCACTGCCTGAATTGCTCTGCTTTATTGGATTTGTGCTGGCTGTTTAATATTCCCTTAGTATACYAGAATTGCCACGCAGTTTGTGCTTTTTTTATTTTTTTTGAACCCTTTCAGTTAACATTTTAAGCACTCTGTTTTTACAGATGGTTTAAGCTTGTAAAAGCAATTATGTTTTTACTGTATGGTTCTGTTGACAATCTGCTTGTTGTCAAGGACCACAGATGGTGAATGCTACTTATTTTTCACTACTTTGGAATCCAGAATTTTTTTCAGCTTTTTTTCCTGCGTCATTTGCAAATCCTCAATTAAATTTTATTGGTGAGTCTTCAGCAATCACTCTATGTATCATTTAAAGAATTCATTTGTGTTCTCAAGCTTGTTTGGCATTTTTGAATGAACGACTATTTGTTATATTTTGCTAAATGCAAGTGCAACTGGAACACACCTGTTGTCACAAGCTTTTGGGAATGAGTYACTAATGTTTTAAGATATGTGTAGATATTTATCTGAGAAGGATTAAAAGTTATGCTGAAATGAAAATGTCTGTTTGGAATTTAAATAAATGGAACTTGCCCATTTAAGCATCTTTCTCTGCAAGGTAGTCCAATTTTGCTATGAATAACATTAAATGAGACTTTTTCTCAGTATTGTGGTCCTGAGGATTTTCACAAYCATGCTTAAAGAAGTAGCTAACTTTAAATCAATATTGTCATGCACCCRGAAGAATTCTGATGTTCAAAACTACTAATTCTCTGGAAAATCAGACTGCTTTTAAGTGGTAACATATAGATTTTTTTTTTCAGCTTTCAAGACAAGTTTAAGCACTTAAACAAATGGCCTTTATTTACATATTGCTGAATGCTGAATACTGTTCAGAAGTGTTTACTTCTTTGCAATTTGCAAGTGACATGGAACAAATTTTCACTTTCTCAAGAAAAAAAACAGGAAGATTTGTCTACCTTAAATACTGTTGCCTAATCTAATTAGACAACTTAATGTATGGCCAGTCATCTCTTTTTGAAGAATTTCTTTTCTGAGTCTAAAGGGACCAGAGTATTGCATGATAATTTGTAACATAACTTTTTGGCACAACAGAAAGTGAACATAACATAACACAAACTTGTTTTGCTTCAGCTGCTTTATATGCTTCAATAAATTAACTCTGAATATGTGATATACAGGTCAAAATTAAATATCAGTGTAGRAATTGTGTTGCTTTCTTGGCAGTGGCTAGTGCCTACCAAAAACAAAGCATTGAGCACTGGTGCATGCAGGTTTCACATCTTCAAGCCAAGTCAATTTTCTTGCATTGTCTTGAAAAATAAGCTTATGTGTTGCAATTTTCTAGATTAAAGAATGAGACTATTCCTTATCRTGCTTGTAAACAAAAGTAATAGCTCCAACAAATCCAAATTTAGAAAGCATTGTCTCTTTTACTCACATACTGGACTTGAAGTTGCTGCCTTTTTAAATTCAGAGATTATTTGATAAGGAATTTTATAATTTTCGCTTTCCAAGTGGTCCAAGAAGAAATGTATTTCTCCAATAAATGGGCAGCTCCATTCCATTTCTTTCTTATCTTCTGTCTTTTTTGTTTGGAGCTTTTCTCAGTACAATCTTTTCTTGAAACCATGGAGCTTATTTTTTGTATATTCTTTAAAAGACCAAAGGCATTATTTAGAAGTTAAYACTAAAAAATCATGTTTTTCAAATAAAATAGTCTTACATTGTGTAATAATTACTATAATTTCCATCACTTCTGCTGTGATTTTTTTCCCAAATTATAATAATTAAATTAAAGGCAAACAGTGCTTGAAGTTATTGTAATCTTTTTCTTTGTATTTTTTATCATTCTTCCTGAAAGAAATATTGGGATTTCAGGTAGCTGGAATTAATTCTGCAATAGCAGRAGTGAGAGTAAATAAAGACTCTTATGTCCTTAAGAACTGCAAACTACTTTATGTAGTGAAAAATCCTTCCATGAAAATGTACAGTGCAGAGCTGAACCCCAACWGTTAAAGAATGAAACCTGAAAGTTTCATGAAATACACCCAGCTTCTAAATCATATTGCTGTCCTACATCATTAAAAAATGTAAAACAATCCCCTCCGATTGACATATAAAGTGCATGTATGAAATGTAGAGAGAATGATGAGCACTGGGACACATCTGCTTGGGGGAGCTGTAGCAATGGTTAAAGCTACATGTGGTAGAAATTGACTTAAGGTCACAGGAGTTTTTTACATTTGGGAATCTGTTTCATTATATCAAAATTTAGTCATGACTGATAATGTCTTCTCATTACAAAGCTTCCCATTTTCACAGTGAAAAAATGTTCTCTTAACATAGTTATTTCTTCAGTGAAATTTAGAAATCACTAAGGGTTTCTACTTAGGAGGAAAACAAGGGATATTTTTCAAGGCATAGAATTTAGCAAGCCAATGGCCTACTGTTTAGTGAAGTAAAAATCTATATGTCCAGCCATTGGTGTCTGGTGCTACTCTACCTAGCAAAGTCAAGTATTTATCTGAAATTTCCAAAGCCTCACAACGCACTATTTCTCTAAGCAGGAAGACAAGGCTATCTTGACTGCATGTCATGTTTAAAGATTTAGAAAATTCTTTCTTCTGCTACCAGTGGTCAATGACCCATGCTGGTCATTACCTAAGGCCTGAGCTGTAAAAAACATGTCCTGAGTGCTAAGAAAATATGCAGGTGTTCATCTGTCTGCATGCCACTCCTGTTGGYTGACAATCTGACAATCTGTTGCCATAATCCCAGTGAATGGGAGACCAAGTGAACCAGTATATGCATGCATATGTTAAGATAACGTGAATCCGTCGATCTCCGAATTCAAGATCCCAGGTTTGAGTCCAGATGGAAAAAAATAAAAGCCCAAACCCACAAAGTAAGGCTTCTACAGGAATAAAAGTTATTTAATGCCTTGCTATGTCATTTTTGTTTATATTTTTACAATGTGTGGCATGATCCAAACTTACATTGGTCTTTAAACCTCAAAATCATTGAGTATAAACATTAATTAGGTAGGGGATGGTGAATGCATGCTAAATTAAGTAGACAATTTATGCACAGAGAGATATTAACAGCCATATATATAATGGAGTGTTAATGACTCATTTAGTAAGATTTAACCCCACGTTTAGGTACATTAAGMTGYGTTACATACACATCATAATTTAAAATMGATCAAATTACTCTGTCAAATGTATGCAGGTGAAARTGATGGGTAGTGTTTYATTGTTGTCTTATAAGATTGCTGACAAGTTAAGGGGTACTGTTTATGATGAGTTTTAGATGAAAGATCAATATATARCAAGTCAAAAGTTTATCTTTACTTGCAAATAATTTCTAAAAACCTCATTAGCAGCTTTTGAAAATAAATTTTTTGTCCATATCACACTGGCTTTATGAAGATTGTACTATGTGAGAAACTGAAATGCTAAAGGGTTAATGGCTCTCTCTAATTTGCAAGAGCATCAGGTACATTGCTGAGTCCAGGTGTGCAGCCCCCAATCACAGGGCAAGAGCAGGAGAGTTTTTTTATATGTGTGTGTGAGGGGTGTGAAATCTCTGTCCCACATAAGATGGAGGTTTAASAACAAGCTGGGTTTTGAGCAAGATGAAGRGAAAGGCCCATAAGAGATTCTGCCATGTGGGATAATGGCTCTTATTTTGCCAGTGTCCTCCCTCACACAACTGGTTCAGGTGTAAAACTCCTGTCCAGAACATTCACACATAGGCCTGAGGATAGTCATTCCTTCTGATGCATCRTAACAGGTTCAACTCACTGGCATGAGAAGCAGCAGTCATGTCCTAGAAGGGACCTTAAACATCAAAAAACCCCCAAACTACCCCCAAACCCTTTCTGGGACCTTCCACCAGAGGAATGTGCATGATCCACAGCATTGCAAAAGATCCATATAGCATCAGACCTGGGCATTGCCCCCAACCTGGATGTATGATAATGCATTGAAACCAATGTTTTGTGGGCTTCCTCCACCCCTGATGGATAGAGACAGCAATGGAGTCTCACTGCTGGATCTACAGGTGGCAATATCTACCCTCTCTACTGTCTRCTTTTATCCTTCCCCTTTTATTTCTTTCTTTTCCTTGTATATTTTCTTAAGTAATATCTTTATTCTTTTGTATTGTTTTATTACTCTAGATAACAAACAAAAAGGCTACATATCTCCTTTCCATTGTGACCAATTAAAAAAAAACCACCAAAATACACACACATACACAGATATATATACATATATAAATATTGGTCACAGTGTCCTTTAATTCTAATTCACCCCAAGGGGTCTAATAACAAGAGCCTCAGTTACCCTGGCCTTCAGGGGCAGGTTGGAATCTACTACTGGGTAACAAATTAAGCAATCATTCAGATAGCATGTTCCTGTCACCAGTGAATTTATAACATCTTTAGCTAATATCCAACAGTCCTGGAATGGATCAAGAATCTAATAACTGAAGGAATAGCTGAAATTGGATACTGTATGAAGTAAACTAAATTTGGCTAATTATAACTGACTTTACAAATAYGTAATTCTTAACATCCTTGGAATCAAATTTTTAACATTATTTGCTCCCAACTTTGAAAAATATTTGCTTTTCAATATTTTATTTCCTACCTTAATAAAGGTCCACCTTGATAAAATACAAGAGAAAAAAATTCTGATTAATTTTAAAACACCCTTATATAGTTGAGATTCTTTAGAATGGGGATTCTTATCTTCTGTTCATGTATCATGAGGAATTTTGTGTCTTTCTCATGGACCTTCTTCTGATGTTTTAGAATGGTGTCATTAAATACTCACTTTGCTATGGTTAAAGTTAAGTCATGGGCATAATAGCTTGGCTTCTGAATTGGTTCACTGAGGTGTTGGATGGTTCAAGGGTGCAATTCATATTTTCACATCTGGATCAGAAAGCATTTATGCAAAAAARCTTCTATAAAGTAAAAAGAAAAGCTGTTAGAGGAGGAGACAAGGCTTAAAACCTTTCCCACAAGCCAGTCATTATTTACAGTTTGCCATGGGGTACATTTGGCAAAGCTCTCTAGGTCTCCATTTTTGTGTTGTAGTGCACACTAAGAGCCTTTCAAAGGCTTTCTCTGAAGCCACTGTAACAGAGGTTTAGCTGTAAGGTAAAAAGGAATCATGCATGGGCAACACAATGGAGTAATCATTAGAACTCTGTATCATGATATAGAAGTTATCTCTTCCTCATTGCTCTGCATTGCAAACAKGAGTACAGTAAGATGACTGTTCATAATGTGACACTGTAATACTTTCAACATTCCTTTGGAAAATCTACTAAATTGTTTCCATTGGCAAAAAATCTACTAAATTATTTCCATTGGCAAAAAAGAATGTTAGTACATTAAACTAATAGTTAAAAACYCCTCAAAATATGGGTATTTAGATGCTACACTAACCATACATTAATGGTTTTGAGTTTCTTTTACTAATGTGATGTTTCACTAAAAAATGCCTTAAGGTGTAAAAAACCCCAAAACTCTGCATGATGAATTTTCTTTCTTAGATTCTAAACCACAAAGGGGGGATCCATCCAACATAACTTTGCTGTGTAGCTAGTAAATTATATCATGCATGCAGAAAGAGAAGCAACCCCGCAGMATCACTGACTCCTGATATTCTAGAACTTTTTAAAAAATAATTGAAATAATTGCCTTGTCCGTTGCTTATGGAGAGAGTGCACAGACTCTCACAGAAGTTATTGTCTCTTTAATTTTAGATGTCTGTATATCTCTATGTGAACYAGTCACATATCTAGTGGTGATCCTGTGARTTCAAACACTTAGGGAGACACTTAAGCCTAGGTGTCACGACCTGGAACTGATTTCTAGCAAGAGATCATATTTACATTGCTAAACAACAATTAGGGAGAGAGAGCATAATGAGAGATCAAAAGTAAAAGAGAGAACAGAGAATCAATCTGCAGCTTCCTCATTAATTACCACATTATATMCAGGCTTGAACTTTAGTATTTTGGAGTTTCTCTCTTACTAAGACAAGAAGGTTCTCTCAAAAACAGAGGACTCATAAGAAAACTTCTGGTGATATTCTGCAAACATTGGACTTGAGCATATGCTGTTCAATGTCTTTATCAAATTTTTGAACGTAAACTTAAAATCACTACTAATATAAACATGTTTTGTGATCATGGCAGCAGAATAATTTAGAATCTTTTTAGTTGGATGAATGAATGCAGCCTATAAAAATGGTGAACATTGAAATGTTGCAAGGTATAGCTACATTGTATTTAAAAAGCAGAAAAGAAATTAAGGCTTTCCAGATGACCATATCTGGAAATTGGTTACTCTGATTAAGAACATAGTCTCAGTTCCCAAAATGATGCTGTGGTAGAAGAGAGAAGGCAAACTTTACAGCAGTAGAAAGAGKTTTAAAAGGGAAGATGTATAAAGATGATTTTATCTGACTGCAATATTTTTCTGATACTGGAAGACTGTGAATTTCTAGTATTCTCAAATTTAACGTAAATTTAAAAACTGAAAGAGGATAAAATAGTTAATAAAAGGGTTTAAAAAGCTGGACTCTTTTAACTTAAATAGCTTGATTTTACAATATACTAAAATGAAGATGGAATTATTATTCTTTTACAATTTTTGTGTATCTTCATGGATGGAAAATATTAGTTGCTACATTTAAAGCCATAATAAGAACCAGTGACTGGATCATGAAAACRGACACATTTGACTTTGAAAATTAAATTATCCTCATTAATTGAAAAGGTAATTAAGCCTTAGAATGAACTGTCAAATGAATTGGTAGAGTATCCATCTCTTAGTATCTTGGGTTTGAGAATGAGTGATATGCAGAACGATATGCTTTACTCAAGTGCAAGTTATGCTGTAATTAGGACATAAATCATCAGCTTCAATATGAAGATAACTGGATGAAATACAGCACCAGCCAAAAATATGAGGTCACAGCAGATATCTAGTTGTCTCTCTTGGCCTTAATTTCTAAAAAAGTGTTAGATAATGTTGTAATGGGTCAGATTCCCAGCTGTCAAAAATTGGAAATAGAGCTCCTGAYTTGAGCTGTTTCTGAAATATTAATAAAATAATTTTTTCTCTTGTTAAATACACTGAATATATTAGCACAGCTACCAYTAATAAACAGTTAACTGGAAATCTCCTCAGGTTTTTTGTCCAATGGTAAATTTGTTTTCAGTTAATGTGCTGATGTAGCCTTTGGTTTTGCTTTCAGTTATTGAAATAAGGGATACTCTACTTTTGCAACATTCTTACACTTATTGACGTGTCATGAAGACTCTACATCAAATCTACTTGTTTCTATCTTTTTTTAAAATACCTTATTGAATAGAACTTGCCTGACTAAATGYATTTAACCTAAGTCACTAAAATTARAGGAAATAAAACTGAATGAGACCATGTCATTAAGTCAAAAGATATCAGCTCTAATCCCTCTGAAATGTTTCACATGATGCTTGTAATCTGTGTCCAAATCTCTAACTTTTTTAAAAAAAAATTAAATGCATATGAGACAAACTTGAAAGTCAAAGGTCTCTATCTTAATTCAGTAACAGAGTTAAATTAATGTTGCATAAGAAGGAATATTGGTTTTAATATTGGCAGAAACCACGTGGGTTTAGTGGGTTTTAATTAATGTCTCACTCATACAGTGGTCTTGGCATCTAATCATAATGCAGTAGAGAAGCAACAGTTTGGCTCCAGTAAGATAGATTGGTTAAAGRAAGTTTTATATAATTTGATCTAAAAGAAGAAACTATGCATTCAATATACTAGAAAAGGATCTGTCCCAACTCTGAGATGTGGATTGAACATTTTAAAGATTAAATTACTGTTTCATAATCTCCAGAGTTGTGCAGAGCCTGGCAGACTCTAATGGAAGCCCTGTTCATTGTAGAGAGTCTAGAGGGTCCTCCAGCAAAGGAGACAAAAACTAAAAGGGGACTAAGTCATAGAAATGACTGAACTCCTTCCCTGTGAGAATGAAAATCAGATTCTTGTCATCCAGTATATTTACCTTATATTGAGCTCAAATTCATATCTGTTCTCAAGTACAGACTTCCCATTTGCCTTAGACACAAATTTAAGAATGGACAGCTTGGGCTTTCAGTATCTTTTAGCATGGGAACAATGATTATATWCTTACAGTGGGGATAAACCTCTTATTTGATCCTTATTATAGCAATCACCTGCATCCACTGCCCTGCCAARAAGGCTGCCAGTGTTGCCTCTGGTGAGACCCATTGGCATCTGAAGGATTCCTGACTGGGCTGCTTCAGGCTGGGTGGCCCTGGCAGCTGAGGGCAGTGGCAACCTATGGGAAGCACTTGATCTGTCAGACTGGAATGCMACAAGTGTTGGGTCTGCTACAGGGTGAATATCACAAAACTGATGTCTTTTAAAGTAGTATAAAAAGTGCTCTGATGTATTTACACRACAGGAGAGACCTAGATGAAAAAACAGACTCATTTGTCCTAAATCRGAGCAAATCAATTTTGTATCCTCTAAATCTATGTCAAAATGCATTTTGAGTAAATACAAAACCTAAACCACTTTCTTTTCTTAGGTGTTTTGGGAGAAAGATGTGTGTAGGAGTTTCATATAGTCTTTAGGGAAGAATCAAGTTCCATTCACCTTGGCAAGCATTTCAAAAATCATGGATTTGCTTGATGTTAAAGCGAAATGTGTGAGGTATAAGCAAACCAAAACTGAATAATGATTCTGGAGAAAATCTCACTTAAATTGTAATTACCTACTTAATCAGAATTCTGACCATGACCACTGCTTTTATAAGAATAGTTGATGGACTACATAAAAGAAATTGTTGACCTTATTCCAGTTTCTATTAAAAACACATACAAAATTCAGCCAAGCTGTCATCTTTGTAGGTACTTTCAAAGATAAGGTCAAGTGCTGAAAGTGCAAAGGCATTGAATTACCCAAAGCAAATAYAAATAGACATATGCTCACACAAGTGGCAAACAATTTTTTTACGGCAACTTGCCTGAAGCAAAAATATATCCCAGGAAAACTAGTCTTCCAGATCACAGTGAMGAGCAGTGAAAAAATTTTATCTAATCTGGAATAGKGGTGGAATTGGATGCTGTTAAATATAGGAAAGAAGCTCTTRYCCACTGCTAAGAAGGGTCCTAAACAAATCAGCTAACTAGAAATAAGATCTATTTCTAYAGTTAACATTATTGKTGAGRCAACAATGATCTTTTAAAGTCATTGAAAAGAATGTTACATGAGTGTAAGCACAGCTTGTTGTGTTTAGTCAGCATAAAAACTGAATAATGAAATATTCCATAAAAGTAATTTGAATGATAGCCCTCAGATGGGCTAAGGACCCAGATGATATAACTGCTCAGAGCCCAGTTTTTACCTCAGGAGTAATTTCTGCTTCTCAGTGTTTTGTTGCCTTTTTTCTGGTTGGGCTCTGAAAAAGAAAACAAAATGAAACAAGCCTCCCCCTCTCCCACCTGAGCATTAAAAATCACCTTAGGCTTTTAAAAACAAGAGCAGCATTATTTTCAGTAAAAGAAACTTAAATTATCATATCAAATGTAACATTTATCTAAATCAGAAAAATTCCATTCTGCCTAAGTCTGAAACAAGAAACTGCAAAAGCCTCTGTTTTGATCTTATCAAGGTTTTTCCTTTCCCTCAAGTGTTTTACTGCCACAAAAAATTATTAAAATTGACATTTTCTTCAGGAATATGTAGATTTGGACAAAACTGGCTTTTCTTCTAGATGAAAGGAAAGGTCACAGGATGATTTTGTACAGTGGTAGTGAGGATTACTGTACCTTGTATACAACGCATGTATCTTCAGGTACTCAATGCCACACCCTTACAAGGAGTCCTGGATACAACAAAGTGCTTCCCACTGTAAGTAAAAGTCAGGTTCATGACCACCTGAGGAATCTGAATGTACATCTACTGGACATCCATTAATTGCATCCCAGAATCCTGAGGGAATTGGCTGTATGTAGATGCCAAATCACTCTCCACGATATTTGAAAAGCCATGTCAGTCAGGCACGGCCCCTGCTGAGAAGAGGCTGATGGATGCTGCTGGATGGATTTCCCAGTGGATGAGAGGCCAGATATGACCCAGCAATGTGCACTTGCAGCCCAAAAAGCCAGTTGTATCTTGGGCAGCATCAAAAGCAGCGCGGCCAGCTGGGCAAGGGAAGGGATTCTGTCCCTCTGCTCTGGTGACACCCCACYTGCAGTGCTGCATCCAGCTCTGGGGTCCCCAGCACAGGAAGGACACCCACCTGTTGGAATGAGTCCAGTGGAGGCCACCAAGACTTTTAGAAGGATGGAGAACTTCTGCTGTGAGGAAACATTGAGACAATTGGGATTGTTTGTCCTGGAGAAAGGAAGGCTTAAGGATGAACTAATTGCAACCTTGCAGTACCTGAAGGGAATTATAGGRAAGATGGAGAGAGACTTTATCCAAGAACATGTAGTGTCAGAACAACAGGGAATGGCTTCAAACTGAAAGAGAGTAGGTTTAAATTATGTATAAGGAAAAGATTCTTTACTGTGGGGTTGGAGAGACACTGGAACATTTTTCCCAAATAAGTTGTGGATACCTCATCCCTGGAAGTGTTCAAAGCCAGGTTGAATGGGCTTTGAGAAACCTGGTMTAGGGGAAGTTGTCCCTGCCCACAGCAGGGGGATTGGRACTATATGGTTTTTAAGGCCTCTTCCAACCCAAGCCATTCTGTGATCCTRTGATATGAAAGGATCCTGGTATCCTTTGCTGCTSTGTGCCTTACTCATTCTTTCCACCTTTCCACCTTTCTTGCTACAACTGGTGCTACTAATGGGAYTCAGATGCTTCATTCTCAATCTTTGCCTTTCTTTCAAAGGAAGGGCAGAAGCATCTTGGGAGTTTCATTCTATAAAACATTACAGTCGGAAAAGTTTTCCTTCCTAATTTGGACCATAGAGCATCCTATGCCCAACTCTATCCAGCCACATGGAGCCATCTAATTTTTGTGTACAGCCACACTATTTTTTCACATGATGAAAGGGCATTAGCCTCTTTGCAATAAAATATTAATAAAGTTATTATATTCTTATTATTAAATTAAATTTGAATGTTTAGAATCACTTATCCACTTAACACTCCCCCAATCCTTGTTTCAAATCAAACTTAGTTGACAACGAATTGGTGTTTTCTTGCATATTATTGCTAAAAATATCAGAGTGCATAGGTCCCAAAACCAATTCCTGAACAATTCACTGAGCACATACATGAAATATTGGTTCTCATGTATTATAATAGCTAGCACAGATTTAATGTACTTAAAATTTGCATTGGTTTATATGTTGTGTGGGACAAAGTAAACTTGCAGAAATACCTAAACATATTAGCACAGTACTGTGACATTTCTGATTTAGTTTGGTTTTCAAAATTGGATTCCCTTAACAGATGAACAGATAATTTCCATTTTGAGCATGTAACTCATGCTTATAATTTAAATATATTGTTTTATTATTGGACCTAAATAAAATAAGGGTTTCCCATCAGGACCAAACACATCCTTAGGAGACTTCTGAGTCTTCATTCTTAATGCCAAAATATATTGTGGACCTAGACWGCCTAAATTTTTGTAACAGAATCACTCCCATTTACCGATTCCCTACTCATAGTGAGAGGACACGCTGAACAACTAAATAGATCTAAACATATCTAAACAGAATGATACATTTACAATGAAAATTATTAAATAATTTCAGAGCACTGATGCTGTTATTTCTTATACAATACTAGCAATAGCTTTCAGTTTCACTGCATTTTTTCTGAGCAAAAGGTTTTGTGTTTTCCAGAAAGTGGCATAGGGKTTTTTGAGATATARTTATGTCCCATCATTCACTGTTCTAGGGAGAAAACTATAGTATACTAAAATCTGACTGTAGCCTTTATCATATTAGTTCTGTTGAATAATTTCTCTTGCATTTTGCCAAGGAAATWCATTATCATTTGWTATATCATGTGAKAGTACTGGAGAAGGAAGTRGGTATTTTAGTATTTAAAATACTATTTGGGTAAYCAACCAATAGTATTTTAAAAACTTGATAAATTTTGGGAAATRTTGGGTAWCCAATAAGAGATGGTGACAGKGATGATACTGGTCTGTAACAATACTTACAAATAATTGAAATAATACTTTTTAATAGCACTTTTTTCCTAATGGATATATTCTCAYATCCTTTCCAATTCACACATAAATAACTAAYTTTYATTTTGTTCTGAAAATAATTTAATATTTGCARAGGKTCACAGGGCTACCAGATAAACTAAGTGAAGGACTGGCCACCTCTTCAGMAGCCTACAGGATGCAAAGGGCTTTCAGGAAGAACAAAAATACTATCAGACATTGTGGTTTAGATCAGGATCACTTWGCAGAAATCTTTGCAAATTTCCCCATAGACTTCTGAAAGTCCTTGTCTGAGAGGTTCTACTTTTTACTATAATTGGTGGAAATTTTGCATATCTAATTAACTGACCTATTGTGTCACTGAGTTGCAYTTGGAAAAGATTTTGTTAGTTGACGCTTTTTTCATTCTGATCACTCATTTTCTATAACCTGCGGTTTTCTTCTTGTTGTTTTTAAATCTTGGAAAGGTTATTAATGAGTGACATTACATTGATCAGCTCTGGAAATGAGATTCCTCTACCTCAGATATTTGTGTTGATGGGCCTTATTCTGCCGGTCATGGACATACTCAGGAGGCACAAATCACTTCTGAAGAGCCACATCCAACCAAGCTGACAGTTGGGTGTTCTTTTTTTAATGTACATATATTCAGTAGCTTTTCTACTGGAGATTAGTTGTACAAATATATCAAGTACTAACCTATACAGGAGCACCACCCCAGTATTTCTTCAGTCATAAGCCTCTATGATTCATGGCACCTACGAAAAGAAGCTAAGGAATCATAAATTTCTAGCTGGGATTTGAGCCAAGGCARAAACAGAAGGCTTAGCTGATGAGAATAAGGATTTAGGATTCTTGTCCTACAGTAATTAATTATGAGTTTCTTTTAGTYGAGCAGGCAGTGGATCAGGACATGTCAGACAGAAGGGAATTATTCTAACTCTGTCAGTCAATGACAGAATCTTAATAAGGAGTTTTCACAATAAAGAAAGAGCTTTGATTATCATTCAAGAGAAAGGCATCACAGATCAAGATTTTTTTTTTGCCTGTTATCTTCCCAGTGCCGACTTCTAACAGGAAAGCATTGTATTTTGTTATAAAGAAATTTCTGGCTTAAGTTACTTTACATCAGTCACTTTTRCTACCTTCAGACTTACCATGAATGAAGACAAATTAAAAACAAAATAAGCAGAGAAAAATGACTGATGACASTAATGAAGTTTATCTTCTTATAAATCTGTGTCCTGAAGTTAAATTTTCTGAAAACATGTGAGCTCTGGACTAAAGCTTGTGCTATGTGTGGAATGTTCATAAATATGTTTTGTGGTGTGGATTCTGTGGTTTCCACTAAGAACCCTGGAAGTGTTCAAGGCCATGTTGGATGAGATTTTGAGCAGCCTGCTCTAATGAAAATTATTCCCTGCCCACGGCAAGGGGGTTGGAACTGGACGATCTTTAAAGTCCCCTCCAAATCAAACCATTCTATGACATCAACAACCTAATTCAGATAAACTGTCATATAATTTCAGATAATAATATTTCTAATTAATCAAAATTGCCTGTTCCACAGAATATATTTCCTTGAAATATATCCAACTATACAGTAACARAATTGGGCTTGGATCATTGCCACATGCCTGATTTATGGACCAGATGCTAAGATAATAAGACAGGRAAGTAAACATATCTGCCAAGAATTATAAAGCCTTTTATATGCTATTAATATTTTTTTCAATATGTTTTGAAAATGAAATAGTTCATAATGGTGATGCTAGAAAGCACTCCTTTCA
This sequence comes from Alauda arvensis, assembly GCA_902810485.1. Lineage (NCBI taxonomy): Eukaryota > Metazoa > Chordata > Aves > Passeriformes > Alaudidae > Alauda > Alauda arvensis. The sequence continues at coordinate 477,225 of CADDXX010000459.1, forward strand.
TTTCAACAAAAGGCCTGCAGAAAARATAGGCAAAAACTTTACTAGTCTTCCTGGCAACCCACTATGCCACATGTATTTTGAAGCAGATTTAATTTAAATTAAATGGAAGTAAAAATTATTTACAATTGCACTCTAATGACTGTAATTTTCACACAAGCTGTTACTTACAGACACAGTATGCTGCACCTTGTAATGGTATCTTTCCAGTTTTTCTGTCTTGAGGAAAAAGTCCTGCTGCATACATTTTTAATTACTAGACAGAAAACTCTGGACTCCATTGGAAAGGATAATACAAAAGTAAAACAGAAAAATCAATTTTTTCTGTCATGATGGAACTGGCTCATCCACCAATACTTACATTTAAAAAAATATTACTATCCTSTGTTCTCTTATCCAAGGGTACATAATTCCACCAGGATATCTGTATTAACCATTAAACTTACCCAATAGCTATTATCCTCCTCATTTAGTGTTGGAGCCAAAATATCTCCATTATAACTGCCAGTAGCTGAACTCTTCAGTGCCAGATGGTTTACAAATTGGTCTCATCAYGGAGTAGCGGATGTCATCACGCTCACAATTTGTTAATATTACAATTCCCCCTCCTCCTGTGAACTTAGCACGACAGAGTTCTCTAATTTAATCTCCAACTTAGCAATTGACATGTATTGAAACCTACCATCAAATAAAAATGTAATAATTAGCAGAATATCAACATTTCCCCATTGTCAGCAAACAAATACCCAACTTGAGAGTCAGTGGAGGGATCAGCTGGAAACAGATGCACAGTAAAAATCAGACTGGCTTTGAAGTGCAATTTTAGARCATGTTAGGTGAATACTCCAAAGTGGCTTTGTTCAGCTTCTCACCAAACCCTGTAAACTTTTGTTTGCCATGCAGAAGCTTTCAACTACTTGTGCCAAATAAMCAAAAATAAATCACAGCCTACCCTATGCGATGAAAGTTCCTCCCTGAAAAAGATTTATAACTTAGCCTTCATGTTGTACATTGCAATTTCAGTAAATTACCTGAGGGAATTTCAAGACTAATGCATGATAACAGCACAAGTTTTATCTTTAGGAAACAGCTAAATGTAATTTTGTGTCATCTTCTATTTGGCTGSGAAAACTTAACTGAGAAGACTTCAAAATAATTAAAGAGTTTTCTGGCTTTAAAAGTTTATTCCAAAATCCTAAATGTATTGTAGGCTGCAAATGGTTTTCACACAGTCAGATGGGTAAATGATACACCTTAAGTACTTTTTTACATTTGAAAATGAAGGCRCAGCTACCATTTCAGAACATTCAATAATGTGGCCAAATTTTATAATGACATTCACATWAAAAATTAATTGTTTAGAAGTTACAAGATATTTTTTAATTACTTTTTAAAAAGAAACCATACTTAGATAGGGATCAGCTTCATCTTAACTTAAGTCTAGCAAAAGAAGTGATAAAAAATGTAGTAAAAGCTCTTACAATGAATCACAAAGTTCTGTAATTCAAGGCATTGCTTACCTGTTCCACTGCTGTCTTTGCAGGACAATAGAGTACTGACATATGCTGCTCCTGACATCATGTATAGTCTTGCCTTTACTGAATGAAGGTGTGTCTTCACTGTGATTTTCGAAATTTATTGATTAACCATGGACTACTGCTGCAACAGGTACCACATAAACAGATCTGCTAAGTGGAGCTCAACTGGCAGTTTGAGAGCACATTGTCTCAGTAAGACCCAAGCTTTTACTTTGTTGCTGCAATTCTAACTTCCTTTTGCTGGGAGACATCCCACTGCTCTTGCCATCACAATTTTAAAGATGGKACATGCAAGGTATCTCTACCACCCTGCTTGAAAGGTGCAGTCCAGAGCTTTTTCCAACCTGTGTTATTCTGTGGTTAYATGGCCTATCAAATGTAATTGAAAGAGGTTTATTTTAATATTTCTTGAGCTAGACTAGAAACACACACATCTTTTCCCTCTATTGATTAAAACCTCAGCCTAGGTTTTCCAAAGCTGTTCAATGATCTATACAAGTTTTACTTGGTTTTATTTGTGGTTTGCAAAATTAAATAAATCAAAGCCAGATAACACAAGATTTTCTGTGACATTTTGCAAGTCTCARTCATTCAGAACACTTGCCTTTCTGAGTTTAGATGAGTTACACAGGTCAGTCTCTCAGTATATAATTTTCTGGTTACTGGCTTTCATCATGTTCTGTCTCAGTTTTGTTACTTGTTTATTGATTACCCCTTTCTCCAAGTGAGACTAAGGCCACTGATCTGATACTTTTTAGGAAGTGAAAGTCATTCCTTAATACTATTAAAGTCCCAAATCAAGTTGGTTTTTCATGTTCTCCCATTTTTCAACAATTTTGACATGAAAGTGAAGTTGTCTATGCTCTTTTCAGACATTTTTCAAGAACTGATAGCRCCAAACCAAACGTCTAGTCTTTGTGCACTTGAACTCTGATAGAAGGCCACACACAGAAACTGAGGAAGAAGACACGAACTGGATACCTCCAAGTCCTCAGTAAAGCTGGACAGAAAAAAATTTTCTTATTAAAAGAAGATTTTCAGAGATGCAAAAGAACTTATAGTGTGCTTATAGATGAAGACACAGTCTGTGGAATCATGCTTGAAAACAGACWGGGTAATTCCTTCTCTAGTGTAGCTAATAATTACATGACAGAACTACAGACTCTRTATTAGAATCAGCATCTTTAGCAATGAAGGATCATTGTTCCTTTGTTCATGGTTTTCCACACTTTATTGGAAAAAAACCAAAACAAACCATGCACCCTTAATTTCTTTTATGGCACCTGATATATTCACTCAGAAAAATTGTTTGTTTTAATGTTCTGATATTTTCTAAGGAAAAAAAATCAACTTAAATGCCAAAAAGAGGAAAAAATATATCCTTGATGATGATTCACAGCTTCGTTCCTRTGAAATTATCTAAGTGTGCATATGCACAGCACAAGGTATATATCTGAAGATGGGAAGATAATTTTMTATCAACAAAGAGACTTTTAAATTTGCAACAGAAGTGTTGTGTTTTCTCCTCTGGGTAAACAGGGAAAACATCTCAAAGTAGATGAAGATGCTGAATATAAATATCAGAAATGCATCAAAGGAAGAAGGTTTGGGTAATGGCTTATAACAAAAACTCTAGGGATGAGAAATTATCTTTTTTCCTGTAATATTTGCTACCTAAGCAAAACAAGCACCAATTTTATCACAATGAAGRAAATATTTTTCATTCTATTAAAGACTTACGACCTGTTTTTATGGCACTGGTAAACAATCAAAGAGTAGTTTGGGCTTCTGTAAGCTCATACTTTCTCATTAAAAATGMAAATAAATTACTTCCCTTAAAGTAAGGAAAGAAGATCAATGCTCCTTGCAAATGGGACAGCAYCATTTGCTTATGCAGACTAATGAAATATTTTAATTAACAGTAAGRAAAGCTTATGTCTGTATGTAAGCATACATTGAAAACTTGCAGGAACTATTACCTAATGATCAATTCAATTCTTTTTGAAGAACCAAAATCACCCCAAAAAAACACAAGTGCTGAGTAAAAGTGTTTATGACACCATGATTATATAGGCTTTTCTGTATTTCTCTTAGTTAATCAGTCTGTTGTCATGTTTTAGAAATTTCTGTGCAATTTATTTTATGCTCAGCTGTGCTTGGACTCTGAATTTTCAGTGTTTCTTCACTAGGATTGTAATCACTGTAATAACAGAAATCAGTAGGTAAAGAACAATAAGGAAATGCCCAGACTTTTCTCTTCTTTTTTTTTCTCTAGAATGCATTTAGAGATTATCCACTCTTCTCTGTTTCCACTGGAAAACTTATGTATATTTCTGTTTGACTGTTTASATTTCCTCCTATCTCCTTTAACTTTGAGCTATTATAAATACTACTACAAAATTACTTACTGTGTCAATAGCCTTGACCAAGCCCTACACCTTAGACTTAGTTTTGTTTTCCCTTTTCCCTTTGTTAACAGAAAGTTCACATTTTTACTTTCACACTGGCATTTACCTAATTTTTAGTTTCTCTCATTTGTCTTTCCCAGCTAGCACAATTTTTCTTCCATTGCAGATCTTCCTCTCATGCCTCTTTCTTGAAGTTTCTTACAGATACCTGTACTTCTTCAACACAGGTCCATGCACTCCTATCTCAGTGCCTTTCAAGCATTCTTTCCAAAGTCTTTATTCTAGGACTCTTCACAAGAGAAATGGTAGGGGGAAAGAAAAGGAGGAAGAGTACACAGGGACAAGTGTTCACCATGAACAATTACTGCCATTTTCATCAAATAGTTGCCTGGTTTTCTTTACCTTTTGCAATAAGATGACTGATTTCAAGCATTGGAGAGAAAGAAATATGAGATGGAAAAATAGCAGTTTTCCTGTAAAAAGCTCCATGGAAAGAACAACATAGGTAGTAGAGTTCATACTGGGTTTGATTACAAGTTCAAATTCTTGCTCGTATTTCCATATAACTGCTAAAATGATAAAGTCTTATATTTAGGCATTTCATCCTAACATCCCTGTAAATTCTGCAGAGCTCTTAGCACACTGTTTGTTGAGGCAGACTGGCATAGGCTCTGTTCATTTTCAACTGCAGCTGTGCTTAAGAGATTGTGCCTGAGCTTTGGTTTGGTTTAGAATTTTGCTTTTTTRACTGCAGAGGCACAACCAGAATAAATGCACAGGTTAGACTTGTTAGATGAGGAGAACAACAGAGACATTGGAAGAATGCATTTTGTGAAATGGGTATTGATTTGGTAATAACCTGTTTTAATTGCATGGTAGAAGGAAAATGAACACAATTATTGTTCTGCGGGTAAAGAAATGTCTTTTTTATGTTTAGAAACAATTCCTAACACAGAGAAAAAAAAAATTATAACATTTTATGAGGATCTCTTCAAGGGATTTAAATGCAAATTAACCCTGATGTATTCTACATATGTTTCATGCCACAAAACAAAATCTACCATTAGAGAAAAATAAAATACACTCAAAAGAGCTGCTTCAGCGCTCAAAACTAGTTAATCAGGTATCACAGCAGTGGAGATTAATCAAAGATTCCTTAATTGCTAGTTAACTGGACTTTTTTTGAAATATATTGTCTTACTCAGTTGTAGTAAGCTGATAAAAAAAAGAAAGAAAAGAAAGACCTCTGTGGTTTAGCAGAAAACAGATTTCTTAAATGAGGTTAAAGTGAGATGTTAAAAAAAAAMCCCMAACAAACTGTGGGCTGTGGTTTCAGTAGAAAACAATCTACCTCAATTCTTTCTTTTGCCTTCTCTTTTCTTCTTTTATCATGAAAGTTCACACCAGCAGGGTTGCTCTGTGAATACAGAATAAGGAAATTGGTCTAAATTAAGGTTCTCCAGTGCTTCTTAAAAGCTGCATTTCAACCAAAGACATAACAATGCCAGCAAATATTTGCATTTGTTTCAGAATTAAACAGTGATTATAGCTCTGCAGATTAGAACCGACTCAGTTTGGGCTTGGTACTTGATAGCTAAGCAGGGCCTTGTCTTCAGGAGTTCTTTTGGATATTGCTGTTTGTTTTGGATTACAATGTGTTTTGAGAGAGCTGCACCACAGACTTTTTCCTTCCTCTGTAATGGGAGGTTGAAGTGCCACTGTGAAATTAGAAAGACAGARCCCCAAATTCAGAGGTGAAATATGGTTAAATTGCACATATAAATGCACCTTATTGAATTTTGGTCTTCCCTCTAATACCTAGRGGCTGTGGGCTCAGCAAAGTATCCAAGGGGGTTGTGTGGTATAATTCATTCCTCTTTTCCTATTTAATTAGAAAGAAGAGGCCTAATTTATAGTCAATGTGGACTACACTACAGCTCTATAATTCATGCAGAATGAACTTCTGCTACAATGGTTTCTCTGAAAGCTATCTTGCAATAATTGTTCAAATTGCTTTTGTGTAGAAATAATGTGGAAGTTTTACCATTATGCTTTAATTGCTTTAACAAAGGGAAAGCAGCAAACCCACAGTCAATTKCATGTATTTTGTACTCTCAGGTTTTCTGGTGTTTTTTGCACCCTGAGAGTTGATGATAGAGTTCGAAGGAGAGCCGGAGTCTGTGCAGTTGTTGTGCAGATTTGTTTATTATTTCCTTATCTCTAAGAATTTTTCTCAGTCCAGTGTGATGTTCCCAGGAAGCCGGAAAAGAAGGATCTGACCCTCCTACAATGGCACCTGAACTTTTATAATCTAAACTACATTAACAATGTACCTCTAAGTATCAATAACTAAGATCCATGTCAGACAGTGAAATCTTACCATAATCCAATCAAGAAAAGGCCACCACCACTGCAAAGATGGAGGGGAAGAAGAAGCACATCCTGATTCCTCCTTCTTTGCCCCATTATATCTATACAGTAAAATCTAAAAATTCTATTTTTTTCTCCCTGTGAGCTAACAAAAATCATACCAATCAAACCCATGTGGACTTCCTTTCCTCTTTTAATCATGACAGTGTTTTCCAGGGTGTTAAATCAAAGGAATAGGTATTTTTGGCTCTTTTGGCTCTGTCCCAAGACCCTTGAGGTCTTGAGCTTCCAGGGACCCCCAAAGGAGTAACCTGGTTTCCCACATTGTACCTCTTACTATTAATGTAATTTTTACTGTAAAACTGCACACAAAATGAGTGTAGCACATAGACCACATAACAGTGATACAAATCACTTGGGTATCACAGTACTGGTTTTGCCTTTAAAAAAATCCTCAGAACACTTCTTACTGAAAAGTAATATCAATTGATTTTCTCTCAAGTTTACCAAATTCTTTAACTTTTCCAAGCTACACTTCTGGATCTCAGGCAAGTGTTAGAATGCAACCCACTTGTTAAAATGTACAAAATTCATGCCTGCATTAAAATTTCCTACTGGCCAACTAAGAAGTTTCATTACAGAATATGAATTTTACTGAGGAATAGAAAACTGAAATCATTGTCAGGTTAATAATCTGAGAGCTTTAATTTTCTTTATGAGTGTGTGCCTGAAACAGTGAAGGGTTTATGAATGTGATAATGCGCACATCCAGACAACATCCAGTTTACGCTGGAGAACTAAAAATATGGGTGTGGAAGAATTGTAGAGAGAAAGAAGAGGTTCTGGCTGGGGCTTCTCTTATGAACTCCCCCAAAGGCGAAGGTAGCTGAGGTTCTTTTTAATAGATCCCTTGGGGCAGATTACAGTGAAACAACACTGAATGACTAGTGTTAACAAATAGATGTGTCTGTGGAAGGTTTACTTTTTAAAAAAATGGTTACAAAGGGAAGGCGTTAGGTGATAATTTTTGTTAGTACCTGCAGAAATTCAACAATGTGTCCAAAGTGATGGTCAGGATCTTTATCCCTTGCTGGAGGGGGAAGTCCATGACACACAAAGTTCAATGGGTAAATTACCTTCAGGTACCTCCCCTGGGTTGGGAGGGATGTAACTGTCTGATGTAAGGCCCCAGAAATTAGTCTGGGAGCACTTAGGGGGCTTTTTGGTGCTTTATGATCTGTTTTAAGACATGCCAGTGTAGTTCACCCAGTTATGCCCCATCAGAAGGGGCATGAAATGTTTCAGGCCTATTTGTGAATATGAATATCCCAATACCTTCCCCAGGACATGGGGGTGGGGGATTTTTTTCATGTGAGCCAGTTGTGTAAGGGAGGAGATCGAAATGATGCAAAACACTATCCCACCTATCAGGATTTGCTTCTTGTCAGCCTTTTCCCTAATCTGGCTCAAAACTGAAGCTTGCTGCTAAACAAATATTGGTATGGTTATTCTGTGGTGGATGCTCAATCCCTCTGCACCTGGGCTATTCTTCTCCAGGTCAGATTTTTTGCCACTTCACATCCAAAAACTCTCCTCCTCCACCACTTCTGTTGGGGATGCAAACCCAGCCTCAGCAAAGCACCTGCTGCTCTTGCAAGTGGCCACTTGAGTCCCTGACCTTCAGCATTTCAGTCTCTCACAGTTTCTGATAGGGTTGTGCTGAGGAAAAAGATGGAAAAATATGTTATTTTTCAAAGTTTTGCTCCTTAAAAAATAATCAAGAATCTAGTTAGTAAATATTCACCCCTTAAGTTGTTGAACAAAATTATTAAGACCAGGCATTACCTTTCTAGAATGAGAAGCACTGCACATGGCTGGATCCAGTGAGTAGCTGTCTGCTCTCAATTTCTAAGGAAAGCAAGAGATATTTATAGCACTTTATATTTCCCATAGTGAATGTGGAAGTATCTTGTGAGCTCATACACAATTTCCTGGCTATACTCCACCCAAATAAAAATGCAGAACTTAAGGAAACTAAGTAACTCTTAGATATCTTGCCTTTGTAAAAATATTGTGCATACTATGTTTCCTATTTATCATAAATGTCACTCCAGTTTAATGATGGTCAAAAGTAGTTTGAAAATAAATTGCATGTGTCTCAAACACCCCTGAGATATTTTCAAARTCATCATGCAGACCACCTTGTCTCAGTTTCCTGATCTTTATTTCTWATCATACTGACTAGTCTACAAGTAATCAATGATCATTATATGGACACATCTTAGAAAGCTAATATATATTACTAGTTTTTTTGTTTATTTAAGCTTATTCCTACTGCATAACAAAGTTATAATTTTTGTAAATGCACCAATGTATTGGCTGAGGACATTTAATATTTTCTGTAGAAATAAAACAGAGACTGTCAGAGCCAGGGACAACCTTTGGGTGCCCTTGGTGGCTCGAGACCCYCACAAGAGGTCCAAGGGTCTTGGAACAAAGCGAAAAATACCAGTGCCTTTGATCTAAGTCCCTGGAAAAAGCTGCCTACATTGAAAGAAGAAATGCAAACCACCAGAGTGTAATTAGAATAATAATTAATATATCACAGGGTGAAAAGTAGAATTTTTAGATTTTTAATATATAGGTAAAAGAGGACAAATATGGAGGAATGTGGGTGTGTCTGTGCTCTTTTCCTGTTTCTTTTTGCCCTCCCTCTTCTGCTGTGGTTATGGTCTTTTTGAATTGGGCTGTAGGGGATTTTCACTGTCTAATATGGGTCGTAGTTATTGGTGATTAAAAGAAAACACTGTTCACACAGTTATTAGTATAAAAGGTGACATGCCCTTGTAGGAGGGACAGATTTTGCTTTTCTGACYGCCTGCATGCACCTCACTGGGCAAAAAGAATATGTAGAGATAAGAAAAGAATAAACTACCTCCAAAGACAGAGACTYGGACTATGGCTCTCCTTCTTGAAGCAGGGGCTGGGAGGAAGAACTTTTTTCCTTACTCTCAGGACTCTAAAACACATTTAAACCCGAGAGGGCCCACTAGCTTATCTAATGCACTTTGCCTGATGGAAAAGGCATTTTCTGTTTATAAAGACAAATTAAAATGCTGAAGTTTTTTCAGAACGTAAGCAGAATTCACTTCAAAATTTTCATTTATGAGGGTTCAGAATAAATATGAAAATACTGGAAAAAATTGAAATGAAATAAAATAAATAATGAATAATAWTAACAAATAAAATAAAATGAARTGAAATTCAGAGGGAAAGGATATTATTTTACAGTAACATCATTTAACAGTGCCTTTAGCAAGGCACAACAACAAGTGCCTGCATCTTATCTGATGAGTGTTTGATTATTTTAATTTTAAACCAAGCAAACAATAAATTTCCTCTGTGTTCAAGTTTTAACAAATCATTCTTTTAATGTGTAAAAATATTCCACTGTAGAATTCATGAATAACTAACTTGAAACTCCCTCAGAGTCCAAGCCCARAYTATCAGACCCTTTGGAGTTTCCTKGGGACTCAGCCYTGAATGGCAACTGGATGAGAGAGAGGCAGCCTTGATCCAATTTTCCAGAAACTGAACTTTAWTAATACCAAAATAACAAACAATAAAGCATACACTGTATTTAGAGCAGACTGCAAAAAGGCAGTAAGGAGGGGTGAAAAGGCACGAGGCCAAAAAGTGCTGGGCCTGGGTCAGACAGGGGTAGTTACATCCTGGGGTGGGAGGGGAGTTAAGGTGGGGTTTGAGGGRAGAACAATTGGGAGTATTAAAATCTCTGCACCAAAAATCAACCTATGGTAACAAAAAGGACCAAGAACTTTCTAGTRRCATTTGCATACTTGAAAGTGTGCACAAGCCTCTTGCTGATGTCKCTTRCATTGGSGTTTCCCAGGGCTTTGGCCCAGGGCTTYCTTCCAAGGGAAAACCACCTCTACACTAACTGCTAAAACTTTCATTGTGTTTGAAGAAAATTGTTTGCTGTATGGGGACAATCTAGCCCTCCTTTCTGACAGCTCCAAAAAAAGTACATGGGAGAAAGTTTCTGGGTGTTTTTTTTCCCTAAATTTGTGTTTATTGTTGAGATTYTTTTCTTTTTAACTTATGGCTGCTACTCTTCTATAACTTAACCTGAGGTTTTCAACGGAGAAATTCTAGGAGGGTGTCATGGTTTGAGGGCAWGCCTATGACAGAGGGAAGGAAGAATAATATGTGGGTTGAGGAATGAAGTCTGAGCAGCAATTGATATCAGGCAAGCTCAAATCCTAAGATTGCAGTACAGTTCAAAATGAAATAATAAAAATATTCTTAGAACTTTAAGGAGATACATTTTTAGTGCTGTGATGCACTGCATGGAGGCAAGACAAGTATATGTAAGACACAGCAGTATTTTATTTATTTTCAGCATAATGGTGACTGAAAGTAAAAAGCTGAAATAAATCTACAGAATTTTCTTCATGAGCTCTGAATCAAGTTCATTCTGCATGGTAAAATTTCAGAGTATCTTTTGACTTGWAAAATAAACTTATTTCATTATAATGAAGAAGGGGAGACATCATGAAGAAAATAAGATTATTTGCTTTTCACACTGTTAATTTTCRGGAATTGCACTTTAAAATATGTTTCTGAAAGTCCATTGAAACTGGATCATGTCCTTAATTTTCACTTCCAAATCCCTGACCCATGATTTCCAGAGCAGTAGATTTTCCCCAGCTGTCAAACATGGCTATAAGTCTAGCATTTCCAGTTATAAAATCTGTGATCAGTAGGGCTTCTCACTGAGAGCTGAGGACAGCTGCACAGCCAAGTCATTAACCAGTGACAATGGTAAGGCAGCAGTCTGGTGCTCCTGCTAGGCATGCACAGTACACATCTTGCCTGCTGGTCTATTACATTCCCAATGACTCCTTATGTGCTTGCTTCCCATACTTTATTGAAAGGCTCCTTTGAATGCTCATGTTTGCTTTCATGGCTACAGCTTTAACCCCTCTTCCCCCCAGCTCTTTATAGTCTGCTATGCAAGACTGCTATCAGACATTTTTATCCCTGTATTTTCTGAGTCTATTCAGCATTTTCTAGAATCCTTGGTACAACTTGCTCAATTTTTTTTTGTTTTGCCTCTTTGCCTTTTGAATTTGGGAATATGGATCACTTTATTGAAAATTTTTCTAGKTCTTCATCCCATAAGAAGTCATTCATGTTTTCATTCTCCTTTTCCTGAGGTGTCTCATTCTCTCAGTCCTGGGAAAAACTTCATTTGTTCTGCTTCTTTTTACCCCCTTCCCTTTCAGGACCTGTCATGGACTCCATGAGAGCTTCATTTCCCTTATTCTAGTATTCTTTAGGCAGAGAGTTATATAGAATGCCAGTGTCTTAAATTTCATTGAGACAATTATGAGCCATTAGAAAACTCTATGATCTACTGGGAATTAAAGTATCCTTGCTAGGATACAAAATCTTTAGCAGCCATGTCCATTAATTTTTCATTTYTGATTTTCTTCTACAGTTTTCAAAAACTAGCCATCATTTATTTTTCCATCGTTTTGGAGTGTTCCTTCACTGATCATTAAACACCCTGCTCTGCTAAACACTGACAATAATCTATTCTTTTCTGTTCTTCACCCTTTTCTTTAYCCCATTTTCTTTGAACTGGTGTTTTTCATTGCAACAATACTGGCACAATAAGCTTGGACAATGCAGATACCATTTTCTACAATAAAATATTCATGCATTACAGTGGTGTTAGTGTAAATACWGTGCCAACAAAGCAACATTCCACTTCACTTTGTTCTGTATTTGTTTTRTTGAGCACAACTTCACTTAAGTAAAAACAGTAAGTTTATGCTTAGTTGCAGAATATTTCTTAAAAAGYTTTCATACATTAGTGCTTTTGCTGTTTCTGGAGGTAAAGAACCTCCACATTTCTCAGYTGTGGAAGATCAGCAACCTCTRTAACAGGGAATATTTTTGACAAGTAGGAAACTCTGAATGAGCTTGTTTGCATACTAGAAGTGTAGCACAGCTAGTCTGGGGTATCACAGCTCCCTGYTAAGGATATATACCTCACTAATCATCATCTTATGTCTCTTCTTAATGTATACCATGTGAACAAACATTGCCTGTTTCACTAGAGCTCTCTGTGCTTTGGTTATGTGTCTGAGGAGTAATTGCAGTCATCACCATCACAATTCCATGCAACAATACTCATGTCCATATTTGGGGTCTTTTGCTTTCAGTGCTCCATCACTTGACTGAGAGATCAACCCCCCACGTTACTTTCTGTGTTCTCTGTCCTGATCATTGGCAGAGACACCAGGCTGGATGGGGCTTTAAGCAATCTGRTCTACTGGAAGGTGTCCCTGCCYAAGGCTGAGGTGATCTTTAAWGTCCATTCCAGCCCAAACCATTCTGTGATTCTAGAATAGAGCGTCATAAAAAACCCACCACCTCAATTGACATATTTTGACTATGTAAGATTAAAGACAAAACATAGTGAAATCTAATTTTAAAAGATTTTTGAGTTAATTCTATTTATTTTTTTAACCACACTTCTTCTGTAATTAAAATTGCATTATATTTGATACTCTGATTATTTTGTGGTTCTATTTTTCTCCAAGCATTGCTGCAAACTCATACAGTTGGAGAAAAAAAACTCTACTAAAGCACTTTAAAAACCCCACAACAAGCCATCTTGGCTATTAAAACACCATTACCCAATGTTCTGTCATTAAGAAACACTAAAAAATCCCTGTTTTTTCCATCAGAACAGGAACTGTAAGCACTGTGTCTTATGGAAAAACAAGATGTGGGTGTTTTGGTGAGCTGTGTTTGTGGGAGTTACAAATCAAGTCGTTTTCTGAGTTTTAGAACATTATTTTAAGGTTGAAAAGTTCACCCAACATATGCTTAACAACTTGAAATATAGCCATCACATTTTCTCAAACTTTCTTGCTTTTACTACAGAAGCTTTAAAAGTATAAGAGCTTCAAATAACATTTTTTTTYCTTTTGCAACATTCCTCATGCCTTCAACATGGGAGATGAATTTACTTTCTRCCTCACAAGTTTTCTCACATTTAAAAGGTTCCCATCTGTCACACATACATTTTTTCTGAAGATTAACTTCTTCCYTTTCTTTCTTTCTTTCATATGCCTCCTCTGTCTTAAACGGAAAAATATTGAATTGTTTTTGTGAAAATCCTGCTTTAGCTCTTCCTGCTGTTCTATTGCTGAATTATAGATATTTATGGATCTTTTTCTGCATCACCATAGGCCATTATTTTGTTTCATCCCACATGCTAAATGGCAAAGAGATTTATTACTTTACTTACTAACTCCTCAAAATGTTCTCACTTGTTGATATTTGGGTTGTATTGGATAGAAAGAAGTATTTGGGTGGTAGATCTCACAATTTGTGTAGTGTTCACTGGAAGCAGATATCACATTCAAAATTAGTTAATTAATTACATATTAYTATGTTAAAAAATTAACATTTGATTTATATTGGTATTTGAGAAATACAGTTTACAATGAAGTAACTTTAGTAATTTTTATGTCTTTTTGTTTGCCCTTCCAGATTTTTTTTATTGTTGCCTTTTTTAGATTAGAAATATTATTGATAGACTGAGTATCTTAGTAACTATGAGTCATCCAGAACTTTAGGGGAATATGATTATTTACCCTACTTTGATCGACATAACCCTTTTTCTGTTTGAATACAAATTTCAGTATTTTTTATGGATCCTCCATTTTCATGCTGCTATTAAATATTGCATATTATTTAGCTATGTCTTGAATGCTTATAGCTTTAAATAACAGATGACAATTTTAAAATTAATAAAATAATTCTAGAGACAAGGGCTTTTTTTTTTAAATTAATGCACTGAAAATAGTGGGGGGTTAAACTGYATGTCTTTCAGTCCTAAAAATGACTTTTGATTTGTCATTTGGTTCTTATAAGGTGCCATCTCATGAAACTGTGTATTTTATTTGCTTAAAACCTTACAGCAGTATTTACTAAAACTCCTAGTTAAGGGAAAAATCTGTTAGTCTTCTGATAGATGAATCTCCTTTTCAAAATGCTAGTAGGCAGTTTACTAGGAAAAAAACCTTTAAAAATCTAGTACACATTCTCATGAGGAATAGCCTTGGACTATATTTTTTGAAATTATGCCACAGTAAGCTGTGTAATTCAATAGTTTGTATATTTAGAAAGTTATATGTTGATAATTTTTGCCTAAGGTTGTAAGATTTTGCATATGTTAACAAGACTCAGTTGTGAATCCCTGTCTAATAATAATAGTCTTTGACACTTGTCGAGTCTTGTTTTACAGTGTTTGCTATGTATGCTAACATTACAGTGGAATTTGCATGATTCTTTARTGTTGTTGTGCATTCTTGTTGGGTGACTGCAGATACATCAAATTGGCAACAACAGTGTCTTGAAATTCTTAGCTCATTTAGAAAATGCTTATGACAATGTTTTTACTGGGCAGAAAACTATTTATGCAMAGATCAAAATTTCAGTTTGGTCTCTGTACTAATATTATTTGTTTCCATTTTACCTAAGAGCATTTTAAATGCATTTGATTCCTAGTATCGTAATATTTTAAATGGGAGTCTGACACTGATGCCTGGGATTTTGGCTGTCATTTGTATAAGGCTGTTCAGAGACCATGCACAAGACAGACTGAGACCTAGAGCTATGGTCTCTGTCACAYAAATATTATAAGTTGCCCAGTCTGACTGTTTCAGGTAACACTAATCTCATAAATCCAGATGGAAACAACATGCTAATAGCTTTTGGGGCTGATCRCTGTGACAGGTTTGCTAGTTTTTGCATGAATGTTGTGAAACAACCTCAGGCTCTTATTRTGATCCTTCTGCCTCTTTTGAAACTGTTTTTAATAGACTTTTAATGATGAGACTASATGCAGTTTTTATGAGAGTTTTGACATTGTTTTGGGCATCCTGTGACTTATTTATCTTCAGAAGTATTTTATAAAGACTATAGTTGAGCTGCATTTGTAAGTTCATCTGAATCATATTAGAGTTTATGTGTTTTGTTCGTTATTTTTCACAAGATAATGTGGCTCTTTTTTTTCTTTTTAGTATTATATTTAGAAAACTATTAGACTCACGGTCATTTATACTGATTTTTTAAGGTAGCTTATTTAACATAAGTTATGTCATTCTGATTCCACATRTAGTGGCCAGAAGATATTTCTAATATCATAAAGGTGACCTTGTTGCTCTGTATTGTGCATCACAAATTGAGATCATTGTGGGAAAGCCAGGGAATATTTTTGCATTTTTATGGTAAATGCTGCTTCTTCAACAAGCATGATAATTGAACCAAAGAGGATCTTGTTTTAAGAATCCTATTCCTGCTTTAGCTTCAGAAAGTAAAGAAAGTAAAAATTCTCACTAGATATTTTCCCGTTTTCTATGGGAAATATTCCCATTTTCTGTGGCACAGCATATTTACCTTTCCTGATCCATCCATAGAAACAGGCTGTGACTTTTACAAGGGAGTRTCATTGCCTGTGGCCAAGTGGACTCACTGACATGGCTTCTCATTCAGTTTTCAAAACACACAGGAGGCATTCCATGAGCTCAGATCTATACTTCAGAAATACCTTTGAGCTTAACATCTTTATCAACCATCATTAACTTATTGTACAACAGAAAAATAAATGTCCAGCATCAGACCTAGAGTAAGACATTTTGGTCATACTAAATGAGGGTAATCACGTTTTTCCTTTTCAGTCATAAAAACTGTTTCTGTGTCTTGTTCTTCTGACCATGCTGACTGGCTCAGCAACCTCTTTGTGCCAGCAGCAACATGAACTGGTAACTTAAAAGTTTTYCTGTATCCACCTGGAATTCACGACAGGCTGATACTTGTGTGACTGTGCTTTCTCTGCTCTCCATACTGTAATTCATTTTGGAAATCCAGCTTTGGGATGTATCTGTGAGAGGACATTACAGTAGCTTCCAGGGGTTGCTATCGGGAAGGGAAATTCCATATCAATTAATAACTTGTGTACTTAGTTAATCATAGAGACAGTGTGTTTGGATACCTGGAATTATCTGAAGATAAAATATTGAAAAAGAGCTGTGATTGAGTAAAAGCTGTAGCTATTTAGTATGTGGGAGWAGAATATTGATCAAATAAGTGGAGTAAATATTCTGGAAACCTTGAAGAGTGGCATAATAAAGAAGGGAATGTAAATAGGGGCTCAGAGGCAGCTAAAGAAATGTTTATAACACAAACATWAAACATTTAAGTTCTTTTTCTAATKTTTTTRCCCTTTTTGCCTGTTAAACTGTAGCATAACTTACTTGGAATKGTACAGCTCTCCATACTTTATTATTTAGAAGATGCACAGAGTTAATGTAATAAAAGATTAATTTAAGAAAATAATTTTAATATTAAACATAGACATGAGATACTGTTGTTATTATTATGCTTGTCAGTATTTACTTCTGAGATAGAATTTACAGACTCAAGTTAGTAACAAATCAAAACAAAATTGAGTTTAAAATTTTAGATATAAAACATTAACAATGTTGGATTTATCTCTTACTRTGAAGCTGCTTATGATATTTTTTGAATTTTATAGGAAAGTAATGGAATGAGTTTCAGTTATTCTATAGAAAAATAGATTTCTATTTTAAAGCATTAATTTCCATATGAGATACATGACAATTCTGTTAAACTTTCAGGAAAGTCTACTTGCCACCTGAGAAAGGAACTGGGTTATTTTGAGTAAGCAAGATTTAGAATTTTTCTATATATGGCTTTGACAGTACTTTAGTAAATATGAGGTCATGTTRTTAAGAAGAATTAATTATGAATAATGAGTGATAACTGGCCCAAGACCTCCAGTTCTCAAGGGAACAGATCATGGGAAATGTCTCACAGGAGAAAAAAAAAAAGTCTGATTTTTTGACGCATGGGAATCAAGAAGTTTAATCTCTAGGAAAAATGTCTTTGAAGAGCTGTCAGCTCTCTGGTAGATTTCARTGTTGCCAACCATTCATGACTGTTCCGAATAAGCCAAAAACCTATAAAAAGTATAACTCTCAAAAATTTTTTCAACTCCAGAGAATTCTGAAAATGCAACAAAATCAGTATACATTATTTCAGACTAAACCCTAGGCTACCTTCAGTCATATCAAATTAAAGGTTTGTGTATATAGTTTGCAGATGATTTTTGTAGCTTTAATTAATTTTACATAAGGTTTCTCTCCTGAATTCTGATTGCATTGCATAATAGCACACAGATACCCTCCATTCATGTTTGTCAACTTTGGTAGCCTCCTAGGATATGATGAGGATAACTCACTGAAAAAATGTTAATTCTCTGGAGATTTCCAGTCAAAGACAAAGACATCAAGTGTTGGTAAGAGGATTGAAAATAAATCACCTTAACTGAACTTCTCTATTAATAGAAGTTTCTAGGTGTTTGTTACATAGAACTTCCAAAATTGTCATCAATAYATAATATTGTGGCCAAAGAAATAGGAAATGCTTTTTATCAGATATATATTGGTGATAAAATCAGTAATACAACATGTTGAAAGGTGTATATGGCCTTCCAAAACACTAAATAAACAGCTTCTATATTAGTTTAGAGATAACTCAAGGAAAAACTCTGGAGTCTGTGTGAATCCAGAGTGCACAGATTCTGTAGGGTTGTTTATCCTAACTGGAAAAAAAATGTGAGGATGAAGTTTTATAGTCACAYCAGCAAACAATCTTTTATTAAAATACTCATTAGCATTCTACCTCTGACAGTTTTTTTAGATTTTTCAGTAACATCTCTACAGACCATAATGCTCAAAGCCCACTCTTGCCTATCAGGCAGAGTTGCCTTCAAGGCACAAGCAGAAAAATGGCAGCATTTTCACTGATGTAGCATTTCCTGGGCAGCTCTGCTTCCGCTTGTCCTAGGGCAATTGAGGACAGGGAAACTGGATGGAGTGAGGTGTTGGAAGGAAAGAAGAAAGAAACCTCCATTCAGAGCCTCCATTATCCCTGTTTCTTCCTCATGTCCTGTTGTCTGCACTGGCACCTCTCTGTCCTCCCCCATTCTRCTCCCATTTGTTTGTCCCAAAGCCAGTGGGGTCAGGGTATAGCAAAGAAGCTCTCCTAAATGGATTTCAACCACAGACAGCTGCTTCTCTCTCCTGTGATGTATAACTGCAGTGAAATAGAGATCTCAGCCTCTTTTACACTCCAAATATGGAAGAATTTTGACAAGCTTCTCATGAATACAGTTTTAAASAGTGAAGTCCAGTTTTACTAGACCAGGGCCTGCACAGTTAGGATGAATGAGAATTGATAAGAAACCTCGTGAAGAGAACAGTATACAAGTAGTTCACATCTATGCTGCACACAGAAAAGACAACAGGCTGTTTAACAGCACAGTATTACGTAATTAAAAATAGGGGGAGTTGTAAAAGTTTGCTGCATGATGCTCACTCAGTCATTACTGAAATTTTTTATGCAGAAAGAAAATTTTAAAAATTTTAAAGAATATGGAGATGTTTTGGTTTTGAACTCAGTTTTGCAGAGATGAATAAAGGTRTATGGAAACAGTCTTCTGATCTAGGAGATTATACTTCCTCTGATTTTGGCTATCAGCATTCCTTTTGTACTATTGCCCTTAACATAACCTCCAAGGTTCTATCAAGCACATACTGAAATTTATTTTAATCATTACAACATAATATGGTACAGAGGAGAACATTTTGATGAACTGTGGATAATTCTTCTTTGTTCCCATGAAAGAATTTTATAGTCTGCTTCATTTAATACACTCTGCTTTTCCATAACAGTCTTTTAAAGGAATGTAATTAAGATTAGTGACTAGCTTTTCCTGAGGAAGAAAAAGTAAAATGCACATACATTTACAGAAAGATGCAACAAAAAGAGATTTTATTGCCTGGTCTTTTTCTAATTGCAGCATTTTAGGGGGTTTTATGTCTTTATATATTGTGTGCTTTCTGTTTCTTATTCATTAACCATTTTAGGATCTTGCTGCAGCAATAGCAGTTATGGAAAATGGTAGCATAAGTACAAAAATAAGCAGCTTTTTTTTTTTTTTTTAGTCTTGAAAAAAAAGGTAAAGATACAAATAAAATTTTAAAAATTCCTTGGGTCCACCCTAAAGMTTTTCTTACATGTACCTCAAATCTAGAGATTTCACTGGGTATAAACCACAACAGTCATGAGTAAGAATCTTTTTAAAGGGTTCAGTTCCAGGTGAGTCATAACTCTGAATCACATAAAAGTGTAGTATCAAATAGCTTTCCTCTTACAAAATATATTGGAAATTAAAAAAATAAATAGAATAAAGAAAGAAAACCAATCTTCCCATTTCACTGTATTTGCATATGAGGAAAACATTAATATCCTATTATAGTCTTCCTCCCTGTGAGCCTGTAGAAAAACCATACATTAGATTACTGCTTTTAATCTATGTTAGCAGAAGGCCTAAGGAAAAAGATAAAGGAGGAATCCTTGAAGAAAATTTTGGTTTCTGTTCTGATTATTTAAGGGAAATGCTCCCCAAACAGTTGCTAGCTGGGAGGAAGCCCAAAGATCAATTAGAAACCCAAAGATAAAATTTAAGGAGTTGCTTCACTGACATATGATAGTCACAGAGATGCTGGAACATCTAAATATCTCAGATGTGCTTAAAAAAACCCMCACAGGCCACTTGAAAAGAGCTCTCAATTCTGACAGAAAATATAGGAATTAGGTACACTAAGAGTTCAGTCCTGCCTGCATTACTTAGTGCACAGTTATTAACACACTATGTTCATACTGTGCAGTGAGAGGTATCTTGAACACTTGTGATCACACCCAGTGTCTTTCAAAATAATTTAAAAATTGCTAAGTAATRTGTGTATCAATTTTTTTGTTGTAGTTAAATAAGGACACTGCCTCTGTCCAAAAAATGCCAAAACAAACAAACAAACAAAAACTATATAAAAGGAGAAATAAAACAAAAAAATTTAAAGCACGAAATGTCTTCTCATATCCTCTTTGAACAGATTTGTACCAAAAGCTACTGATATTTGCTGATACTCTATTGATTTCCTAAAGACAAAATAGCTTTTAAGACAAGATAAAAATATTTTGTTCTGTGAGCAAGTATATGTAACATGAATAAAAAAAAGAGATTAAATCCTTGACAACTGGATTAAAAGTCATCAACATTTTAAAATGTATCTGGTTGGTATTATACACCTTCTAAAATAAAGATCAATTTGGCCTTGGATCTAAACTCTCCAGTAACKGAACCATATTTTTTTTAATTGTAAGCTAACATTCTCAATATGAAATAGTCATGGTCTTCAGAGAGTAAGATTTGGAGACCATTTCTGGATATTTGAACTGATATTTATATGTGTTCTCAATATTGTCATTGGTGTTGCTCTAAATAAGGGCTAATTWAACTAACACCATATTATTAAAAGCCAAATGAGTTGTTAGGAGACAATGTGCACTACTCCCTGTTTATTTGTGACCTATTATTTCCTTCTCCTTGAACTGTTTGGCAGTGTGGTGAGCTAGCTGAAGGAACAGAGGAAAAGTTTTATATTYTTATTTCACTGTTTAAAATAGTGGCATTTTTATGCATAAAAAATTTTCAGGTGAGGTCCCTGAACAGCTGCCTCAGGACCCCAGCTGGCAGCAGCTGAGCAGCATTTTTCATAGTCTTGGGATGCTGCTYAAAAGGAGTCTGAAATGTTGGCTTGGGGTAGCAGTTTAACATGGCAAATAACTGAGTGTAACTGGGARCTGCTGCTGAGAGCAGGATTTGCGTGGTCACATCTCAACACAGGACACCAGTTGACATCCATTATACTCAAYACATCACATTCTGCTTTTTGCCCAGAACTGTCTGTACACATCAGTGATGCTGTGTGGAGTTAAAAGCCCCACTGCAGGGTTCCTTTCAAGGGCCAAATGAGTCCATTGCATCCATTTTAGCTATTGTTTACAAGAACAAGTGAGCTGTAGAAAGTACTGCTTAGAGCTTGGGTTTGAGATGAAATTTTTGAGAAAACCAATCAAATTTTAGTAAGATGGACATATTTACCTGAACTCAATGAGAACATATAAAAAACAACTGAAGTCAGAGATACATTTTGTTACTTGGTAAGCAGGAACAAACTCTGTTCAAAATTATCTGAATCCTGTCAGGTCTTCAAAGACATTGATTTAAGTCCCCGAGAAGATGGAGGAAAAATCATCTTCAGTGCTTAAAATTTCCTCATTTCTCCACATAAGAAGAAAGAAATTAATGTCATCCTACTTTTGCTTGGCTACCTCACAGAACAAGAAATGAGAGATTTTAGTGATCAAAAATGAAGGAAAGAGACAGACCGTTGAAATTATAGAACGTATTTCCTACCACACCCAGAGTATCTGAAGGTGAGRGTTAGGCTGAGACAGTCATTCAATTGTGTCCATCTTCCTGACATGTCAAAAACGTTCATAGCAGTCTGACAGAGGTATCTGATTAAAATGTCTGTAAAGTGGAGCAAGTTTACCTTAGAAATTATTTGAAATTTGTCTCCCTTGACATGTCTATTTGCTAGTTCTGTAGCAATGTATAATTTTCAAATTATCTAAACTTCTAGAATGAATAAGAACTGTAACACATTAGTGTCTTAGARTTTTCTGAAAAAAGTTGCATTACTCAATTACTCATGGTTTTTGTTATTTGCCACTTACTTTTTAATAGACTTTTCAATTGAAGTATGTTTGCTTTGTCGTTTAGATATGAATAAGCATTCTTCAAAGGCATGTAACAATCTTCTTTATTAAACATTGTTCAAAGTGTAGAAAAACAGCTATTAATCTCAGAAAAGTTTTTGTTTTGTTTTTGTTTGGTTTGGTGTTTTGTTTTCTGGGTTTTAAAAAATATTTCTGCTATTAAAAATTAATAAAACATAAATTTTGACATTTTCAGATATTTTATGTTTTGGTAAGTGTGTTGTTTTTTGCAACTAAAACCTTACAGACTTCTAAGTATATATGATCTTCTATTTTTTAAGTTAAAAATGTCCCATATAGCATTTCATATGCTGCATGGAAAACAGGATAAAAAAAAATATATAAGAAAAATGAAATCAGTCGATGCATACATGCAAGCATACATACATACATACATACATTCAACACTCAAGAGTGTAACTTTTCAAAAGCCTTTTTCCTGAGGAACTGTGTTGTAAGAAGGAGGCTTTGAAGCTGTTGAAGAGACATTATCCCAGCCCTTTTTCTCTGAGGCAATAAACAATGTTTGTAGATAGGTGAGAAACTGGAGCCATCTTTTTGTAAGTGTGAGTCTTACAGGTAGGACCCACTGAACTCATGACAGACTTCAAGATGCTTGAGGATGTAGATCATATATGTTCATAGGGAGAAAAAACGTTGAAGGCAATGCCTGGGTTAACAAATGCAATTTCAAAACCATAATCATTTCAGCTGGCATTTATGAGAGTATTCACAAAAAGGGAAGATGAGATTTTTTTAARCACTCTTCTTGAAGACTTGAATAATTTTTTGTTTACAGATGWCTTACCAGATAATGATTTGACAACCTGAGAGCCTTCAGTTTCCATACAACTTTATCCCAAATGCTAGTTTGACACTTCCCTAAAGTTCTTTGAATGTGATCTGAATGCAGTTGCATTTAATGAAAGTCTCATAATAATGCTGAGTTTGAGTCATTRCCAGACCTATATGTTTTAATGTAAACAAAAGCGTGTGATGTCTTCACCCTCATTTACCAGGAAATGTTAAGACCTTGATTCCATAAAGTATTGAAAGACATGAGCTTGAGATCTTAAGCCATGTCAAACAAGAAAACAGACCTGCATGATTAAAATCAATTACATGCTTAAATGCTCTTCAGGATCAGAGCCAGCWTGGTTAGCACTCAGCATCATACTACAGATAACTAATTTTTATTGCCTTTATATATCTTCTTCTGTTTTCCTGAAAGGCACATCCAACTGTTATTTATTTCTGATGAAGGTTAGCAAGTAATTGAAGCCTCTTTCCAGGTCATTCAACAGCTTATATAGCATTGTAYGGTTAGCCACAAAAGCATTTTGGTTTTTTTTTCTGAGTTGGCATTTGAAGCTACTCTGACATTGGCTTCTTTGCCAGAAGCTTCCTTGCCTAATTTCTTTTTCCTTTGCCTTCCCTCTCATCTCCCTGCTTACATCTCATTGCTGATTAGAAAATACAGACTTAACTGTTTGTACTGAATTTAACATATCAAATTATACTATATAACTCGAAAGCACCTGATTTTCTAGCAAAAAAGTTGCATCTACTTTTTTGAAAATACATATTTCCAGAGTATCATAGGTTCCTTACTGAACTTAAGAGAACTCCTTTTATTGCACAGTTTTCTACCCATCCACAAAAAAAAAAAAAAAATTATTGCATTTTTCTCTTTAGCTCATTGTTTGCTTCTAAAGGAATTGATAGAATTGAAATTACATGCAAAATTAAAATATTCTGGAGTAAATGCTGCTTATTATGGGAATATTCTTAGAATATGAATAATATAAATCAGACTTGTTGAAGTTTGGGCTTCTAATATAAACTAGCTTTCTCAACTTCTTTTGTAGTGATTTTATAAGTGGTGTTCCACCACTGTGCAATTCATTTCACCTCTACCTTTTCCAGACTATGTGATAGCTTTCAGATTATATGCTAGATTCCTGTATAGTCACATCTAAGGTCTTAAATACATCTAACTTATTCCCCACMTCTCCCTTTATGAAGTGACAGCTATTGAATAGCAATCATTCTATTTTCTAAATATCCTCACAGTYTTATAAGAAATGTTTTGAGACATTTTTCCCTTTCTAGTTTTCAGATTCCTTCAGGTAACAGGTTAGGACTTGCTCCCTTCAAACCCCTCATATTCTAGTGAAATAAAATAATTATTTACATAGTTGTGGTCTTATTTTCCATGTTAATAATTTTAATTTCTCCAGGAATTATGTCTTTTTTCCTTCGAGGCTGCTTTCCTTCTCATTTATGGTATGTAAAATTGCTCACTGTTTCCCTAGACATTGATTCAATTTACAAGACTTGTCTCAGATCACAGTGCAGACTGGGTGGGGAAAAGGGGATGTACYACTACAATAGGATACAGCAAAATTCTTGAGAACTTTGAGAAAATTCACCTGTCAAATTCCTTCAGTGCAACCAGTGTACTAAACAAGTACTTTTCTAGACTGAGAAGTTAAATCACAAGAGTTATGATATAGCATTAAAATGTAATTGTGTGTGTGATTTGATGCTCCACTGTAGATAGTCTTAGTGCATATTTAGATCTATTACTTTATATCAAATCACATAGTTATATGTTATTCCATATTTTGTAACACCTTTTGTGAAATACTTCATATAACACACTACATATTATATATGTAAGTCTCTTTCTGGCATAAATATACCAAGTATTTAACCAAGTATTTTATTTTCGATTTCTTCTCATTACGGAATAAGGCATTCATGTTCATCTGACAATGACRAGATAGATAAACCAATTTGGAACATGAACAAGACATTTTCTGTACTTGCAAATCTAGCCTCAAACTGTCTGGCCTTGTTTTTTCAGAGTGTGAGATTATAAGATATCTATTTTTGTCTCTTACTGTTTGCTTAAAGAATGTTCTGCTTTGTTGGTCTATAAATATGTTATTTCCTTCTACTCAATATTTTTATCTGAGTATATTTTTTCTCTGGCACATCAGCTTGCATTTACAATGATTGAATGAATTTCTGTTTGTTACCTGCAGACATCTTAGAATTAAAAACTCTCCTGTCATTTTGCTGTCTTTTTTCTCTTTATCCTAATATCTGTAATGCCTCCCACTTTTGCACTGTTTTGGAATAGAATCTGTTTGCATTCAGCTTTTGATTCAGATAATTAATTAAAATAACAATTTATGTCAAATATACAGAAGATGCTCAAAGATCGTCGAAATCACAGAACATTTTCCTTCCCTAGTTATGACACTGAGCATCATGCCTTTTATTTTTAGATGTCTTTGCTTTTGAATTTCCTTTGAAACTGAGTTCCTTGAATTTGAGATTTTTTGGGCAAAACTAAAATACAAATGGCAAAGTCACCAAAGGCATTTAKCAAGGTTATTTACCTAGGTTTGAGCCATAGAATCAGGAGATCATCATAATTACAGCCATGATGAAGTTTTGGTTTACATTCTTAAAATAATTATGTAAACAGATACACAAAATAGAATAGAGAAAAATTCCTAGGGACATGTCATGGTTTGATCCAAGTCAGCAGCAAAACCCCAGGCAGCTGYTCTCCCATTCCCCCATCAGTGGGACCAGGGAGAGAAGTGGAAAGGTAAAAGCTGGAGAACTCGTGTTGAGATAAAGACAGTTTAATACGGAAAGCAAAAGCTGGGCACAAAAGCAAAACAAAACAAAACAAAGAATTAATTCACAGCTTTCTATGGGCAGGCATGGGTTCAGCCATCCCTAGGAGAGCCGAACCCCATCATGTGTGAGGGTGACTTGATTTAATGAGAAAAATCTATGATCACCCCATGAGATAAGGCAGAGGGGTTTGCAAGGATAGAGCAATAGGTATCCCTTAAATAATTATCCCTTGATATCCTATCTTGGTCCCAGATTTGATTGAGAAATCCCAGAATGAATTCACATGAGAAGAATCAGCTTACTCCTATAGCAGAAAACAATAAGTAATAATGAATAAGGAATTGTTGTAAGTGCTCATCATGCAGGTACAGAGAGGTCACTGACAAGAGCACTAGAACCATCCAACAGAATTGGGAACAGGAGGAGTAAAGATGAAGGAATTCATGCTGTATTTGACCACAAGTGCATATCCTTAGCACAGCTTTTCTGCCACTATAATAACAATTTATCTCCTATGCACAAGACTGTGTGATTTCAGTGGCATCAGAACATGTTGGCAGCTATGGGCACAGAAGTAGCCAGGCTAGTCCTTTCTGGAAAAGCAGAGCACCAGATCATCCCATGGTTGTGGATGCATAAAACTGAGTGGCTAGGTAGTGTCTAGCAGCAGGTGATATATACACCATGGCAAGACAGAAACCAACAGTTTCATCAAAGTGTGCATAAAAGAGATATTTTTACAATAACACTGCAATTGTTACAAAGAAAAAGCTGTCTGAGTAGTCTTCAGAGTAACTTAGCAACACTTTCTGTCATCTTTGCTCTATTTCTTCAATACAATGTTTCCTTAAAGAAATACTTTCAGTTAAACTTTCTTATTTGGTCTCTGTCCCTTATAGGTCTCATCCCTAACTGAGGCCATCTGTCATTTAGCTCATCTGCTCTTACTGATGAAACTGACCCCAGAAATAACATCTGAAATCTCTTAAATTTTGGGACATATGGCATCTAAATCCAATTTGTACAGCTCAAAGCAATCACTACTGGTATCTCATCTGAGTTATTTATTGCCCAAATACCTTGTATTTGTACATATATGCTTAAGTCCATGAATACTTCCTTTGGAGAAAATCTTATCCACCTTATTCCTTTAAGGCTCTCTCTTTCTTATTTATCATCACTTTGCCCTTGAAGACATCTATGTCTCTAGGAACCAAGGACTCTTCAAGTTACTTTAATGTGAATGTGTAGTACTATGAAATTCAAAACTTATTTTCAGCCTTAACCCTGAAACTACTTTGGTTTTGTCAAGATCCATAGAAGAATCCAAAGATTTATGATCTAATATTATAATTATATCAGAATTCCTTGCCTTTATTTGGCATGACTCTTCTTAAATTTTCCTATTTTACAGCACATTTCAACAATAGATTGGTCCCAAAGGCATTTTAAATCTTTGGGTTATCTACTTCAGGTAAAAATTAAAATATGCTATTATGTGTCTACCAAATAGAGTGCAGTGCTTCAGGCATTCCAGCTTGTTGGAAAGTGATACAAACAATATCTGTTTTGTAAGTGCCTTTTTTAATGGAGTGCAGAACTGTCTGTGTAAATGTTAACATAAAGGAATATAAGGCATATGGAGAGTTACAAAAAATATGCATGGGAGTTCATAATAGGTATTTCTGCAAAGGATTTGCTCTTAGAGCTGGGAAATGGTACATAAACCCCCATATTTTTTCTCCCTTTCAGTGTTTAGTTTTGATTCTTTTCAGAACCGCTGAATTTTTCTGTCTTATTTTTGAGATGGTTATTTTTCTCATATAATCATATTACAATGTTATCATTTTGAGGGTGTCAGTGGGTGCTTTATTTCTTTCCTTGGCTGGAAAAATTATCCTCCTGTCCCCTGCAGCCAACTATGGTAATTTTCAGTGAATGCAGTAATGAGGGCAGAACTGATTAAATGTAGGAGTCCCTCCTGTTAAATTCAGCCAACAAACTGCCTGTCAGCACCTACAAAGTTTTTCTAGGTTTTGTTTTGGTTTGTTTGTTTGCTTTTTTGTTTGGTTTTTTTTTTCCAAAGATGTAGGAGCATATTCTGATCAGCTTTTTGGTATTTTTTTCATCTCTGCCAGGAATAGATGCATTAATAGGCAAGCAGAGCTTTGCTAAATTGCACAGTTGGGTTTGGACATAGGATTGTGTCATTGGTCGCAGCACTCTACCATCAAAGTATGATTCTCTGGTCATCTGCTCCACCAGATCTACCCTGCTCTGGAGGCCAGCTGCTCCTTATAAAAAGGTTGATGCAATGCATTTTCTCAGCTTTTAAAACCGGAAAACTTTAGCACTAGAGGAGCCATGTCATATTTTTGTAGAAATAGTACAATTAAAATGTTATACTGTTCAGAAAAATTATTTAGAAAAAGGAAATATTAGCTTATACAAGCAGCCATTTCCTCTGTGCCCTGTGGTATCAATTCTTCCCTCTTCCCTGTTGTTTAGAAAAGTAGTTTGGAAAAGTCTGGAAAAGCTTGACCAGAAGTAAGACTAGCAGTGTTAAAATGTTAGTTGAACAGGATATATTCTTTGCTAGAAAAATTAGAGTACTTTAAAGATATTATGGTGTTCATGTGATGCCTGAAGTTTTAGCTTTTATGTTTTCCATATTCTGTGCTGCCTTGGGGTGTAGTTCTGAGCCTCATATTAAGTGCCAGTGAGCTCTCTTCACAGAATATGTAGACAAAACAAGTCCTTCCCTTGCTAAAGACCAAGGACAACTTTCAGGCCCAAAAGCACAAACAACGGTGGGCTGAAGGGAGAAACAAGAAGGATGAGCTCTCACAGCCTGAAGCTGTAATTGCACAACTAAACCCCAATATGCAAATGGACCAAAACTTACAAAAGTGTGAGACCTCGTGACCAGTGGTCCATTTTTTTTGACCATTCCTAGTTCACCTTGGGTGTAGCCCGGGTCAGGCTCTTGTCCTGCCCAAGATGTATCCTAGAGCCTTTCAATAAATATCTACTTTATTCTCTAGCTCTGTCCAGTCTCTGTTTCAGGTCAGCCTTCCCAAGGCTTCACTAATAAATGGTTCTGCCCAGGGAAAACCAGTATTGCAGCAAATAAAACCAGCCTAACTCTTCTGCATAAATCTTGATCCCATTTATAAAATTTAATTGAATAAAATTTGGCTCAAAAGAATGTTCCTGGATTGAAGAGTTTCCATCACATAACATACAGAACAATCATGGCAGAACCCTTCTGAGAAATACTTGCATGAATAGTCCTTTGCACTTTTTCCAAGAGAAAACTATCATCAAAGGATTGTTGTGAACATGTATTTACACATACATTTTCTAGTATTCTGCGACCTTCTGCATGACTCTCCAGGGACTTTACACAGGATCCATCTTCATGGAAAAAAATACTTCCTCTTTTCTTGGCAGAGCCTGTCCTTGAGAAGCTGCAACATGGTACTTGGTAGCTCTTGCTACCAAGCTGCACATAGCACTGGCATGGCACTGACCCTTTTGGCAAGTCCTTGCTAATCATTCCTCATGGATGAGAACATGAAAATTTAGATGAGAGAGTTTATATATGGGTAGGTAAATATGTATACATATATATACATTTGTAGCAGTTTATATGTATATTTGAACATTCACATACTGATGTGTATCTAATTATRCACATATAAATTCTAAACAACATAGATATAGTAATTACTACACTGGACCTTTTTTTTTTTTTTGTTACATTTAAAACAAATTTACATCTAAAGTTTAGCAGATTGAAGTAAGAGATCTTAAGATTCTGAGAAAAGATAGATACATCATCAATGCATTTGTCCCCTAGTTTGAATGTTGGAATTTCAGTTTCTTTTAAAAGAAACACCTCTTGATAAGACTACTAAAAATACCAGCATTGAAATATTGCTAGAAAAATKATTGCTTGTTTAGCTTAACGAAATAGTGTCAGCAAAAATGATTTCTCCCTAAAAATACATCAGGCAGGCAAACTCCAGGGAAGCAAAAGTAGCATAGAATCTAAAAAAGATGTACAARTATGTACCCAGAATACTTATGTGCTGAAAATTATAAGAAAATGTATACGTTTTGGAGAAATGAGATATTCCAAAAGGAAAATAAGGGAAATAAACCTTACCAGTCTTGAAAAATAATCTCATATAGGTCTGTAGAAAAAGGTTTATATCCTTTGATCACAAGAGATAGAAGAAAACTGGGACTTTATGATCAARAATGTCCTTTCCATACCTGATTCCAGAAGGTTTTTTCTATTTCCATTCTGTTTAATACTGTTTATAACTCTCACTATAGGAACAAACAAATGAACAAACAAATCTGCAATGCCTTATAAAGATTAGCATTCCTGGGGAAATGCTGAAAATGTCCTCTCTTTGGCTAAAAAGATTCCCTGCTTCCAGTGGCACCTCCCTAATTTACACACTCATACTGGAAACAGACTTGGTAAACAACACTTTCCAGAGGAATGTACCTGCAATTTCAATTAGTTCTGCTTGTGCTCTTTGAAGCTTGTCGTGCCTTTAAGGACTGATTTTGGTATCTCAGACACAAGGGTTTTGTGATAAAGTTTGCTTTCTCCCATTATACAGAAGTGTCACTCTCCAGTATCGATGTGTTGTTAATGTTTGTATTGTTATACTGTTAGGAATGTAGAAACATATTTTGCTTAATTACTTTCCCACAATGGGTTTGAAAATTATACTGAAATTCTGCCATTTATGCTGCATTTAGGAGTGCTATGGATAATGAAGCAGAAAGTAAAAAATTATCTGGAAAAAAACAAATAAACAAACACGGGATGAAAAATGAAATAGCAGAATGGCAAAACAGTATTACTTAGAGATGGATGAGAGTGCAATATGAAATGAATTAAAAGACAGCTGCAGTATTTTAGGCTTAAATTGTGCTATATTGATTTTTTGGAAGATATGGTTAAAATCTCCCTTAGTGTTCCCTTTAGAATAAAAGTACTTTTCTTCAAGCACAACACAGCTAAATTTTCAGATTTTTAAGACTTGTAATTTTGAATTTTTTAGCAAACCCTTTTTTTGGTGTCTGTATGTGAATTCTAAAAATTCTCACGGCTCTGAGTATTCTCTTTCATGAGTACAACTTGTAACATCCTGAGGTTTGAAACTGCATCCTCAAACAGCAGCAAAGTGGCATTACAGACATGTAAAACCTGTCTCACCTATGTTGTAGAAACAAAATAAAAGGTCAGCTTCCTCGGCCTTGCTGTGTCTGGTTCACGTGGCACTTCTGATCTTTTGTGTTATGTGTCAGGACAGATTGCTTGTTCTGGGCGTAGCAATGCCTCTTTAGGATGTTTCTGTGAGTGTTTGAACCTCCTTTCAGAACCATCCCTTTGTTCCCTTTTCTGTCTTGTAATTCCTGAAGTGGAAAAAATWCTGTGAATGCTTGCAGCCAAGACATTTCTGCTGATGATTTAAATGCTGCTGAAGAGAAGGACTATTATAAAGCAATATGTATGCTCATGAAGCGTGACTGGTGTAGGATCAAACTCTGAAGATTTTGTGTGGGTGTTCTGCTGGGGACGTGTATTGCTCCAGGTTATATACATACAGAAGCACATCACAGCACCTCTTATTCTGTCTGGATAAGGGAGACAGGCAGATGCAGCCCTCAGACTTCATGTCTGATACTCAAATTGTATATTTAATGAGGAGGTTCCTTTTCATTTGAATAACAGTGGCTCATACAGGCAAGATTTACATTTAATGTTAGACTTCAATTGTCAAAGGAGGAAAAGGTAGCAGGGATCATCAGAAACCCTGAACTTGTACACAGGAAGACTGGTGAGCTCTRTGGCCCTTTTTTCAATGTCAGGGAGATGCATACAAAGGAACATGGTTTGATTATAAAGGACACAGAATAGATTCATGAAAAAAAGAGTCCAAATGCCACATTTAAATTAAGCCACACACATGCACAGACATGCCAAAATATTTGGCATTGCATTTTAAGGCAGACAGACCATATGGCCTCCTTTGCAATTCACAATGATTTTTGCTGTGTCCCACTTAGGGCAAAAGAAACTCTTGTAGTCCTGGGTGTGCCAGATGTCTTGTCAGTCAGCCAGTTTCATATTTAACAGTGTTCTCTGCTTAAAGCTGACATAAACACAGTGTCACTGCTCACTGAGTAGCCAGCTCCTTACACTGAGGGAAAATATCATTAGAACAGAATATATGAAATGACAGGCAACCATRGATCATTCTTAGTGGACAAGGTTCCTTTGAAGAAAACTACCATTTTGTAATTACAGGAGAAAAATAAAGGCTAACCCCCAAAGCATTGAAAAGGAGAGAAACAGATAGGACAAGTATATTAATATTTTTGCCTTTTTACCAGTGCTTTTAATGGTGCATTTCTCAAGCGCTGTGGCCACTTCCTGGGATTTGTAGTGCTGGAATAATTTAATATACCTAAGRAAAGGCATTGCAGGTGAGCAGGATGACAGTTCTGGGTCTAAGGGCTGGTATAACACCTCTGTAATGATCTTCACTCCTTATGAAGCTTCTCTGCAAGATGACCAGTACTGATCATTAGTTTTGGCAGGAKCATTGTCTAAATAGAGAAATGTCAAACATCTGCAGAAGTTTTGCCTTTAACTACCTTGGTAATCAAGCCTCTGACTTCTGAGATGACAACACATATGCATTGAAAACAAAAGTCAAACCTCATTCATGAAGTAGTCTGGTAGTTTTCAGGAGGAAATTCACATATTTTTCAAGTTTCTAGTGCTTTCTGTATTTATACTGATTGATCTAGTGAAGTCAGTACTAATGGAAAAAACGGCTTAAGGAGACCCACTTTCTTTAAAATGATAGTCACTTTCTATAAAATTATAGWCTGTTATGGACAGACACACCATATTTCCCTCTTTCATTGAAGRCATCAATTATGCTCAGATTTGATGGATAAATATGAATAATTTTTTTTTTTTTAAACACAAGACATTAAAGCTCAAATGTTGGTGTTTTGAAAGTTTTRCACCCTGAATGATGTGAATGAATTTGTAGTTTGAAACACAAATTAGTTTCTGAGTGTTCTGGTTAAAAAGGTGACTGAGAAAGAGTGATGAACTAGAACATTTTCAAAGCAATTCATAAATCAAGAGAAACATTTTTTCTTCTGTTCTCAGTTTTTTGTGAGATTTGCTCTTCATCCTCTTCTAAGAAAAGATGGGAAGCCAAATTAAGATTTCACATTTGTSCTATTTCCACTCATAACAAGTTATCATTTGAAGTTTTCCATGCCTTCATTTACCAGGATGATGAACAAAATATGAAGAATATTACTTTATGTCTCTTCATGGGGTGTGTGTGGCATTTTGTTAAGGAAAATATTTTCAGATTTGCCATGCCATGGATCCCCTTCAGCGTTTAGGTTGTCTTTGGTAGAATAATTTTAATATATTTTCTTTTTCTTCTGCTACTATTAAAATACAAACTTTTCTGAAACTAATTTAAAATGTTTGCTTAYTATATGTAAGAGTAACAGTACCTTTCTACCATTATTCTTATTCTTGCAACTTTATTCTTAAYCTTTCCTTCTGAAGTCCCCAGATAATGTTTCTACAGACAGTGTTTCTACAGAAGGTAGGATAGGATAATGTTTCTACAGAAGGCAGTCAAATATTTGAAGAAGTTACCTGGAGAGGTTGTGAAATGTGTGTCCCTGGACATTTTCCAACCTTGACTGGGCATGGTTCTGAGAAACCTCATCCAACTGGCCTTACCTTGAGCAGGTTGTTGAACTTGGTGGCATCTAGAGGTCTCTTCCAAGCTAAATTTTATCCTTCTGTGTTTTATTCCTTTCATGTAAGTAAATATCAGTAATGTAACATCATTTGAATAGAGCTTCATGCTTTAATTTCCAGGTATATCTGCTACATGATATGTTGAATATGCTATATATCTCTGTGTATGTATATACATCTGTCTGTCTGTCTATAACATACATATGAATTGGCATGGTACTGGAAAACATYACATTTATATCTTTATAGGTAAATAACATTTGTCTATGACATATTGATCCTTAAAATTCTTTAGCTGATTCTAAAGTTTATAAAATTAGTTTTTCCAGACTTGGAAGACCTCACATGAAACTCTGAAATTTTCAAATTATTCCCAGAATTAAAAAAATAGGTTCATTGTATGACTTTTTTGTTTTGTCAAGTGCATAAAGAAAATCAGCCTAGTCAAAGCAGTGTCATGTCCATTACCTTCCATGAGTGCCCCCCATTGTGCTCCACAGTTATGCTGAAAGTAGTGACATAACTCAGAACGGTTGAGGAATTTAAAATTACATGTTTCATATGCATGCTACAAAAGTCACCTTGATGTTTTAGCTCTCCTATGCAATTATACTACCAGTAACAAAGTGGAGGGGTTGTCATTTGTGCAAACTGGGAAGCACATTATGTGCAAGGTGCTTCACTGAGCCACTGAATAAGTAGATGCCGTAGATGCCATGGTGTCTGATTTAAATGCAATAGAGTTTGCAAGTATGGTTTTTAGAGTATAGCTTATTGATCCTTATTAATCAATTGGATAATTACTGGTTTTTGTTGCTGTAAAGCTACTGTTTTAGGAGCACTTCAAAGAGAAAGATGAAATGTATAGCATTAGCTATGGTGTAGCATTAGGGAGAAATAAACCCAAAGAATGTTCATCACTATGCAGATTGTGATTGAGGTCCTCTRAAAGCAATAGAGACTGATTTAGTTCAGACTGGAGAGCTGAAAACTATATCTTGTTCTGAAAAAAARTACAAATTTTTAAAAATAAAATTAATAAAAGATGCTTTCAAATAAAAATAATGTATAGACAATAATAAAAATATAGTAATTGTATGGCACCATGGTATAATACAATACTATAAAATAATAATAAATAATAGCAAATAAATAAATAGAAGYTTATTAATAAAATTCAGCTTGTACTCTTCACAAAAGGGTCAGATCGGTTTCCAGCAGTGCAATTTACCATCCCAAAAAGAAGGAGTCTTTTAGCTTCGTAAAATCCACTGTGGGAATAGGATGTTGCCACCTACGTTTTGTGCTCTCCTCAAAGTACATCTGATAACTGGCATTTCTTACATAAAACAGCATATGGTGAAATAATGACACCTTGAAAACAGTGATGAATTACTGYATAGACTATTGGGAAAAAGTTATTTGAGCTGTTTTGAGGGAAAAATAAAAAGTGGAAAGGGAGATCTGAATATAAGCATTTTCTTTATGTGTGGGAATTTATGGTAGAATTTTMATTTCTCAGACCTTGGTAATGTACTTTCGTTTGGAGTATGGCATTAGGAATTCACAGGCAAAGTAGCTGCCTCAGAATCTCTACATCTTCTCAATGTATTTTCATTCAGTGGCCATATCAGGAAAGCTGCTGTAACAAATTATATAAGAAAGATRTCAGAAATCTGAGAAAGTTTGAACTATGTCATCTTTAAGAGAGAAATTAATTAATTATTGTATTTTTCATATAATATTCATTACGTAACACAAACAAAAAGTTGTGTATGACTTTCCATTATTAGATATAAATTTAACTTTCTCTTTTTCCTTTGAAAGTGAGTTTTCTACCTTTTTCCTTCTGAAATATTGCTTTGCCTATCAAGAACTGAAATCYTACTTCATTATAGGGCACTTATTTYTAGATGTTTTTGTTGTCTGTGCTTACAGGGACTAGTAAATAAAATAATGTCTAGTGAGAAAGAAGTAATTAAAAAGTGTAAAATTAATGTGTTTTATCAGCTGACAAAACCTGACCCAGAAGTAATTTCAATGGGAACTCCAGTTTTGCAAATAACTTCATCCTCTTTCAGTGCTCCTTATGAATCCAGGTAGATGTCCCACAGCTCATCATGTCAGCTGCTATGCCAGGCTATGCCAGGCTATGCTATGACTTTGCTTGTAAACAAAATGGGCTCGGGTCTACTCTTTGACCTTGAGAAATATATACAATAGTGTACAATTTGCTAAGAATGGCCTCAATTATACTCCCTGTTGGAAACAGTCTCTGGATTGTGGCTGAGTAATGTCTAGGAGAGCACTAATTGGCACAGTTTGGAAACACGCCAGACTCCAGCAGCTAATGTAAATGATTACGTGCAGTGCTGGAGACCAAGAATAGTGCTGTTTGCTTTATTAATGTCACTGCAACACCTGTGCCTCCTGACAGACACCTGAATTCTTCTACATGCATCTGATAACGAAGCCCCTACMCATTTATTAATGATTATCAGYACAAAGACTCATGGAAGATCTGCAACCTAATATTTGGTGTCCWATAGCTGATAAMTATAACYTAGGGTTAWAGTGTTTTCTGGTAAGCATAGGAAGTAACTCATTTTCATTTCATCCTCAGGCAGAGTGTTTTAAATGGCAATTATTTAATCCTGATGTTGCTTGAAATTATTTATCTCTTGTCTATGGTGAAGGTGGGCAGGATCACACATAGCTAGGTATATGTAGCTATGTGTATCTATATAGATATGTATACTATGTGTTGTATCTAAACAAATGTAYACTGTGTATCCCTTCATCAGTACTGCGCTTGGAACATCCATAAACCTTRCATTATCCACCAGTAAACCATGTTYCCAAGCACCACATCTAAGCATCTTTTAAGTACTTTCAGTAGTTTCCACTRYTTCYYCRGGCTGCCTCTTCCAAYGCTTGACAACCCTTTCCATGAAGAATATTTTCCTAGTATTCAGCCAAAACCTTTGCTGATCAACTTGAAGCCATTTTCTCTCATCCTGGCAATTGTTACATGGCAGCRGAGATCAATATCCACTTKGCTGCAACCTCSTCTTAGGCAGTTGTRGACAGTGATAAGGCCCTTCYCCCCCACCCCGACATTCTACTCCCTTGAGCATCCTTTGCTCCCAGCTAAATAATCCTAGTTCCCTCAGCCATTCCCAATAAGACTTGGGCTCCAGACATTTTACCAGCTCCTTTAGCTTTTTCTGGACATGATCCAACATGTCAATATCCTTCTTGTTTTGAGGGACCCAAAACTGCACACAGGATTCAAAGTGTGGCCTCACCAGTGCTGAGTACAGGGGGACAATCACTGCCCTGTCCTGCTGCCCACACCACTGCTGATACAAATGAGATGCCATCAGCCTTCTTGGCCATCTGGGTTATGTTCAGTTGGTTGTGGACTTTAAGTCCTTTTCCACTGTGCAGCTCTCCAGCTGCTCTGCCCCAAGCCCACAGAGGTTTTTGTGACCTAACTTCATGTACTGGTTTGAAAGCAAAACCAGTGAGAGACTAAGTCAGAAATACAATAGGAAAACTATAAAAATAATAGTAGAAGGAACAAATGAAAAGACCCTTGACAGAGTCAGAATACAACCTGATACCCTGTTCATTAGGGTGGTGGGTAGCAGTCCAAATGAAGCAGTCTTGTTGAAGCAGTGATCCTGTAGAAAGATCTGGCAGCTCCTGTCCTCTGGGAACCCAGTCAGTGCCTGTGCTGTCCCAAACTGCAGATTATATCCAGGTGGGAATGCTTGGCTCCTCCCCACTGGGCAGAGCATCTCACAATGGGCTGATGTCATTCTATGAGTCACACAACGGGTCCTTGATTGTCCATTGAGCAGAGACAGCTCCCGAGGGGAGTTACCTGTGAGTCATGGGCAGGGCAGTGATGGGCCATTAACAGCAGATAGTCCGGAGGGAGGGGGCAGGGAAAACACTGCCCCACCTGGTTCCAACAGCTCATGAAGATGTTAATAGAATACATACTTTGGGCACATCTTACATTGCAACCTAGGATACTTCAGAACCTGGATACGGCCAAGAGAACCCTTCTAGCAGCCTACATAAGCTTGCTGTATAGATCCATCAATGGTATCGACATTTTCCCTAAGAAAATTCAGAAACATCATCTGATCAACATTCAGATGATGATCTCCACTCAAAACCGGGCATATATTAAACACCTATTTAGAAGTGGATTTTTGTAATAAGCAATTACTTCAACATGTGCACTGTTCATGTGGTAAAGAGATGGAAGCCAGTTTCCAGCATTCTGATGTGTTTCCTTTTTTCAGATAGAGATATAAATACAAGTTTTATAAGCTAGAGTGGTGGGCCTTCATATACCTGTATAACTACAGTCAGGTGTAAAGGAAAAAGAATTAGAATAATAAGAGGATATAGATTTCATCTGCTTTCGACCAGACTAGAAAAAAAAAAGAAAGATGCAGAACATTGAAGGGCAGCTTTATAAAGCACTTCAGGGAAAGATGTAGGTCTCAACGTTTTAGAGCTCCATTAGTTTTCAACAAGAGATGAAGGGCAGTAAARAGTTCTTAGAGAAATCCTTGGAAAAAAACATTGCAATACTTTTTACTTAAAGAACAATTCTTGTACAATTGCTAAAAAGAGGTGAAAAAKTAGTTAACCCATGAATTTTCCCACCTACACAATAGTCAAGCTGCAATGGACACTGAGAAAACAACCTTGCTGTATTTAAAGGCTGTGCTCATTCTTTTTCTTTCAGCGAAAAACCATGTGCAAGAGATGTCTCAAGAAGACAGAAGTTCTTCAAAGATTACACAGTATGAACTGATCAATGCCATATTATAAATTCCGAGCATTTATGTGAGTTCCTAAAAAAATACTTCCTACAGTGTTTTTAAGTAGTCCCTGTGAAGCACAAGTATGACTTACAGAGAAGACTTAATGGCTTTATGCTTTATTGCACATAAAACCATTGCATGGGCTCCTGCCTTTTCAATCAGTACTGCTATCTGAATTCTCCCTGTGCACAAGGCAGTAGGAAAAACAAGATTTAGTCTGATGCTAAGAAGGACTCCCAAGCTTTGTCTTAATTGAAAGAGATTCTTTCCTCCTTTAACAAAAAGCTACATTTGCAGGATGCAAATTTAATTGTCCATTCATGGAAATGTTTATTTTTGTTCCAGAAAAGACCTCTGAAGAGGTGAGAAGAGACTGGAGACAGTCTGAAACATTGTGAAAATAATGATTTTAAACAACTCAATATCTGGGTGCTGGTCTATGTACACATTTAAAACCACTATTGCATAGAGATTGGTTTCTTAGTACTCTGAATGCAAAGAGTATAAGAACTAAGAATAATAGAAACGTGGCAGATTCATTATTCAGATACTGAAATGTGCATAAATAGAGATCCGCCCTGGGTATTTGCAGTTTACCTTGCAATCTAATGACTATCAGCCTGCAGACACTGATCTCTTCTCTCTGGTGCCCAGTGACAGGACTCTAGTGAGGGGCCTGAAGTTGTCAGGGAGGTTTAGGCTGGATATTAGAAAATAATATCCAGAGGGTGGTTGGGCACTGGAACAGGCTCTCCAGGGCAGTGGTCACCACACCAGGCTGACAGAGCTCAARAAGTGYTKGGACAATGCTCTCAGGCACAGGGTGTGACTCTTGGGGATGGTGCTGTGCAGGGCAGGAGCTGGACTGGATGATGCTCGTGGGTGCCTTCCAACTCAGTGAATTCTGTGATTCAGCAAYGTACTTAACAGCATATTCACATCAGTGATTTAGTGTATATAGATTCATGTGCCATATAAAGTACACTGTATGGTATTAAGTTTTTCCATATTACCAAGATTCATGTAATATAATTTCAGGCATCAAAAATTAGATTTTTAGTGCAAGCCTCCAAATGCAATGAAGGCAAGGCAATACATGTTGTAAAAACTGATTAACTCCACCTTAATATKGACAGAGACAGATGGTATCTGTCACTGTTGACTACAGCCGAAGGCTACCCTAAACTATGACTAGTTTTAGGCACCATTTAGGCACCTATATGACTAAACACCATATTAGGCCATGTTTTAATCACAGATCTTGATTCTTTTCAACTAGACAGTGGCTAATAAGTAATGTTCAAGCTTGGTGAAAATAATCTAGCTTTAAAGTACAAAAACTGCATCACAGGAGAAGTTTTGAGAGGAAGTTTTTATTTTCATAAAAGCTTTATTTTCATAAAAGCTTTATTTTCATAAAAGGTCAAAACCTTTGCTGGTGTAAATCAGTGGAATTGAATTCTCTACCAACCTCACTATTTACACCATGTGAATCTGTATCCCACTTTACTAATGTGACATCTTTATGTATATGCACGGTATAATTGCAACTAGAGCACAATTCTGGAAAGTCTTCTATGCATGACATTGACAATCTCTGTATGAGTAAGGCTTCCTGTATGTGAGGCTTAATTACTATTTTAACTAATTTATTTATGYTTAATTACTGCATTATTTTTGTAAGGACAAATAATATTGGGAACTAGCATGTTGTCATTTGCTTTCACAGCCGATTTTTCTCCAGATAACAATCAAAATATATTTGGATTAAAATGGAAAAAAATTATGTAGCTTAATATTTTCTAGGTACAGCTGGTCATGCAGAGATATTAATATATCTTATTGAAGCTCTACACCAGGGTTAATCTGATAAAGCTCTCAAGATGAGCATGCTGTTTATCCTGTTGACACAAAGCATTAAGTCTTGTCACCACATCCTGCTTTTGCCAGCTATGTGGGARCTGTTGTTGAGGCTCTGAGTACCAGAAAGGAAGACATCACTAAAGGACTTGGCTGTGCTGAGTCAGCCAAGCAGATGCTGACCTAAAGAAAGGAAGCTAATTAATGTGCTAATCAGAAGGAGGAGCTTCCATTTGCTGAGGAAAAAAAAAATCAGCAACTGTGATTATTCTTAGAATATCTAGTGATCTTCAGAACACAATACTTTGGGAAATATTTAACTGATATTTGCTACTGTATGATGCTTAAATCTCATCTTTGAGTACCATAGAAAAATCATTAACTCTGAAAGATGACTGTTCTGGAAAGACTCAAAAAAAAAAAAAAAAAGAGAGATTTATTTCTGACTCTCAATTACCATTTCCCACAAATTTACAATTAATATTTTACAGAATTAATGAAACTTAAACTAAGTTTAACATAGTYAAACTTTAGGGTTCGTATTAGTGCTTAAATCTGTGCTTTATAAATAATGACAAAGCAAAACATTTGGATGGCATGACCATATTCCYATGTGAAATCTGTGGGAGATTTTTTCCTATTGGCTTCAGTGCTGAAGGATCCAGCACACAGAATTCATAAGTTCATAACAGTGGTACTCCATTTTTAGGTCTTGAACCTGTCTTAGAGAATGACTCATTATCAGTGTTCAAAGTAAAACAAAAAAATTCTTTCTTGAATAATTCTTGTAACTTCAATAATAATTCCTAACTTTGAAAATGAATATAAATTTATGAAAATCAACCTGAATATATATATATTCACCATCATAAAGCAAATATAAAATAAATTTAAATGGAGGCAAAATAAAAGCATTAATTGAGTTGAAAAATTACCTGTAATGCAACTAACTTCTGTGACAGWGAAKGCCACTGAGTGGCAGAATTCCTGGACAGTGRCACAGAATTAAGTAATGACCAACTAAGGCTGTGTGTCAAATGTCACTGTAAGTATTTTCATTATTTATACAAACATTTACTTTTATTCTCATTAGGATTTTCCTWCCATGGTAGATTTTAGAAGAAATTTACAAAATTAATCACATGRAGTATAAAATAAATCTTCCCATACGCAAATTTAAGGACCTTGTCTGTCAGCTTCAGTGGATGTAATACAATGAGATAGGYTGATGCCAGAATATATCTTATCTACAACATGCATTGTTTTCTTTACTCTGTCAAGTTCTTTGTCTAAGCTAATCATGAAACCTTTTCTGTCTCTTATCATGCTTCARTCTCTTAGTACATCTTGACATTGTTTCATTACTGTAGACAGTCATCACCACTGTATACAATAAACTTGAATTTGTAATTTAGGWAATGCTTAAGTCGCCCTTTGAGTGACACAACATCTCAGGGCTGCTGCCACTCACTAGTGGGACTTGCCTGTGGGCTGAACTCTTTCTCCAGCTTGTGGGGGTCYGGAGGGAGTAAATTACGGAAAGCTCACATTTAGGCCAAATTACTGTTCTGGTTGTTTGGGCCTGAAATACAAAACAATGCATCATGCAATGAGTCTCTCTGCAACAGGCAGAGGCAGAAATCAATTCATATTTTTTGGGTTCTTTATGTTTGCTAGGCAGATGTTTCTTTGGAGACCTCAGAGTTGCAACTGTCCATTGACTAGAAGGCAAACTAATGTGTTAATTCAAAATCAAGTCTGCAGCAGCAATGGAGATGTCAGTCAGTGGATGTGATCTTCCTGAAGGTTGYTTCCTCACCATCACCTACTGAAGTCTATGCAACACAACTATATTGTGCAAGAAAAGGTATTACTAGGAATAAGTTAAATTTCCGTGGTGCCTAGACTCTACCAATAATCAAGGTGCATCACATAAACCACTGGACATTTAAAATCCACAAACAAATTATCTTAAAGTGACCTTAAATTAAAATCAGGTAACATAGAAATAGCAAGTAATTTTATTCTGTTAGATAACCTGAAGCTTCAAATACAGGTGAGCTATCTAATTAAACAGAGGCTTTATTCAATTTAAAAGTTAGGAAAGAAAAGATGCAGTTGAATAAACATTTTACACCTGTAAATACAAGGCTGATGACAAGAACATGCATTTTGCTTTTTATTTCATCTTGTAGATGGCTTTGTTCTCTCCACTGACCTTGAAGGGACCATGAGTGATTCGGTGCTAAAGAGAGAAAATATTAGTATGTAATTGCAGGAAAAACTATGTATCTTTTTTCAGCATCTTCTTTAATATATACTGTCTGATTGAAACATACAAACATTCAAAATATTTTCTGCTGGAGAATAGCCATACATGGATGTAGGCAGAAGATCTGGTAGCCAGAGTGATCCTCCTCACCATTTTGCTATTTTGAGCTTCATGTGTTGTTTTTCTCACAAAATCCTTGAGCCATACTTGTTATCATGATTTTCATGACAGCAGTCCAGGAGCCTCAAATTAAATCTAGGATCAATTGTGAAGGGCAGCATATAAGATAATAAAAAACAATCCTCAGGTCCTTGTATATAATTTTAGATTGGACATTTGAAATTAATGAGGCCAAGAGAAAATGGGAAATGGATAAAGAACTATTTTAGGCACAAATTACTCGCATCTTACTTTAGGCATTTAATTAGGATAGCATCTGTATTTATATTTATTTACCTAGAGGTACATTTATACTCCAGACAGAAAGAGAGAGGGAGGGAGGGAGGAATTCCACAGGGTTAAATGGTCCTGTTCCAGAATGAAGGAACAGTTCCTTCATTAGGTTGTCCTTACCTGCTCTTTAGCATGTATGTTACTTTCAGACCAGCACCTATATATGGCAATGATGATAGTACTCCCTGCCCAACCAAACACCTGAATTTCTTTCATGTGAAAGAACCAGGCAGCTGATRGCAAAATTTTGTTCTGATTTCTTCTGATCTGTATCGTACCATATCTAACCAGGCAGGGTGCACACCGAGAGGCAGTGGGTGATATGGTAAGGTGGAACAGAAGCAAGGTGAAGCAAATTAGGATTTGGACTCCATGCGAATAGAGTTTCATGTTTCCCTCTATTTTTTTATAAAGTCCTTTTTGTACTATCTCACTACATTTAGCATTGACTTAATGAACCTGACTCCACATTTCTTATTCCCATTGTTGCACTGTCATCCTAAAGTTTCTTCAAGAGATGAACATACAGAAAAAAAATGAGGGAATGTTGGCGTTGGGATACACACACAATCAGAATTGATTGTATATGAAGGTGTTTTATTGAAGCACGGAAGCCCAGGGGTGAGACCCCAGATCTCGGCTCCCACGATACACCCGAATCGGGAGCTTATAACCCCTTCTAACCCCCTCCCCTACATTAATTGTTAAATGTATATTGTTCTATTCTATTTCTCATTCCCACACAGGTGCAGTTTTGCTTGATCTAGTGAAGACTATACTTGATTTGGTGAAGATTATGCTTGATTGGGTTGGGACAATCACTGTAACAGGGCTAGCACTCACTCCCAAGGCCTGGCTGTCCTGCAGGTCCAGGCCTGTTCCTCCTACCTGCTTGTTGTAGCCACCATCACTCCCCCCCCGGCCTATACAGTTTAGAAATCATTCCCATAATTTCAATTCTGAGCTACTAAATTTAACCCTTACACTATCAGGAAGACAGGTAATGTATTAATGARCTCTGTATATTTTAGTGAAGATGTAAAGGTGCTTTATTAATAAAAGAAACACCTAGCTCTTCCAGAAATTAAGATATTCCTGATTAATTACTTTAAAAATGTTAACGTTAGAACACTTGGTAAAATACAAAAGTCTATGAAGCTCATCAATAGGTCACAAAATTGGCAGCAAATAACRCAATACAAACAGAATATTTATAATTTAACAATTTAAAAAATAACATGGAAATTGGATTTTCTTTATAAATTATTATTTTTATTTGATATTAAGGAACTATATATTAACTCTGTAAGAAAGTTAAGTTGTACCTCAGTCACTTGATTCTAGTGCAGATTTTGAGAGCTAAAACAAAGAAATGGAAGGGAGGGAGATTAATGGTAAAAGAAAGTCCATTTGTCTGTAAATAATTAAATACACAGATGGGAAACTCCTGCCCCAAAACAGAGGGCCAGCAACTACAAAAAATTAGCATATAGACAGCCATAACTAAATTCAATTAAATGGGAATCTAGATATTAATTAGGATTTAAAAGCAATATCATAAGCAGAAAAAAGTTGCATATTTCTAGAGCATAGGAAGTCTGATTGTAGGGGAGAATCTGTTGACATTTACATTATAATTTCACATACTAATAATT
This sequence comes from Alauda arvensis, assembly GCA_902810485.1. NCBI lineage: Eukaryota > Metazoa > Chordata > Aves > Passeriformes > Alaudidae > Alauda > Alauda arvensis. The sequence continues at coordinate 521,935 of CADDXX010000459.1, forward strand.
ATATATCCCATGAAGCTCTGCAGTGGAGGGTATCATATTTTGTGTAAGCTTTGCMTRGATGTCAGTTCCAATCTGCTACCTCAGAGTGGGAATTGGCCTAAGAGATGAAATAATAAAGATTTTTCTTTTCCCTAGATGCTACTTCATTTTTCAAATGTATTTCTAAAGTTATTTTGAGTGCATTGGCAAATATTCTAAAATACAAATGTAGTTCCAAAAATAGATATATTTTCTGTCTAAAAAAGGGTTGCCACTCTGAACAGAAGGGCCATTGCCATCACATCCTTTTACATTTTAAGAGTACTTCCTTTCTGCAGAGAATGTGACAGTCTGATGGAAAAAACCTCTATGAAGACTGTAGAGACTTAGACCAGGGTCAAGAACAAGCAGCTGTGCTTCTGTAAATTAAATTGGAAATAGGAAATAGTTTTTACAAAAGCAGAAATGTAAGACCAAACTCCAAAGCAGAAGTTTTGTTTTGCCTTTATAAATTTCCTGTAGTTTAGGTTCTTTACTTAACTTTTCAGTATCATTCTGTACTAGRAATTGTAACCCCAAGATAGTGTGATGTATTATCGCTGCTCACAGCTGTCCATTAGCTTTGTATTACGTTTGTGACTCCGCAGTTAAAGCTTGTCAGGTCTGCTCTGCCTCAGCTTTGTTCTACTGGACTTAGCTATGAAAACAATCTAACCAACTAAGTGCCTATATATAACCTCATTTATTTGGTTTTGTTTGTTTCTGGGTTTTTTTGTGTTTTGGTTTGGTTTTGTTTTTTTTTTTAATTTTATCCTCATGGGACAACAAATGTAGTTCTTTGTATTAGATGCCTTACATATTTTTAGCAACCCTTTTATGTTAACAGATCTGAGCAAAAGAGTGGTGCTGGAGCTGAATACCTGATTGTTTCYATTTCTTAAGCCTTTCACACTCCCACTCTTGRTCYTTMATTGTAGAGACAATACAGAAGYCTTTCCCAGAGTAAATGTTTTCTCWCCCTGTTTCTTCTGAGYAAAACCAAATTYATTTGATTATTTAATTAGGTAATATTTTTAATCAAGACATGYTTTGTGATATTCAAACAGAATATTTGTCTCTGATTTTACTAATTTTACAGGCCCCAAATAGACCTGCTGTATCCATACTCTAGATTCATTTTTGTTTCCAATTATTTACATTTGTTTAAAAAAATCAGTTGGGGGATTTTTTACAAGTGTTGCTGTGTAGTTTGTGGTAGGCAAAGTAGGGTAACATGCTTTGCCCTGGATTTGTATAAAAGCCAAGCTGGGAAAAAAAGTGTTGTCTTTGCTGAGTTGGAGTGATACATGAAAGGCACTAATGAAAAGAGGGAGAAT